>CAUYON010092667.1:0-15043 GCA_963573935.1 Arctocebus calabarensis
TGCCTTAGCCCGTTGAGCCACAGGTGCTGAGCCAGCACATGAAAATATAAATGTAATGATTATTAAAATAATCACTCTTCATTATTACATGTATGTATTTCCTTATGACTTCAAATATGTAAATGTAACTTAAGATGAAAAATTTTTCTATTAAAAGTTAGGAACTCTGGCTCAGTGCCCATAGCACAGTGACTATGGTGCCAGCCACATACACTGAGGTTTTCAGGTTCAAACTGGCCTGGGCCAGCTAAACAACAATGACAACTACAACCAAAAAAAAGAAAAACAGCCAGGCATTGTGGCAGGCACCTGTCGTCCCAGCTACTTGGGAGGCTGAGGCAAGAGAATCACTTGGGCCTAAAAGGTTGCTGTGAGCTGTGATGCACAGCACTCTATTGAGGGCAACATAGTGAGACTGTCTCGAAAAAAAAAAGAAGTTAGGAACTCTTTTTGGACAGAAAATTGAAAACTTCTGCCTCAATCTAATGACATAATGTAATGACAATATAACGACATAATTGGGAATTTTCTTAGGTATCCTTGCTCTTATAGAGAAGAAAATATTTGTGTATTAATGCCATAGGATTCTCAATAAAAATTACAAAAATAATATTCAATAGGTTCTTGTAGTATTTTTCATTCTTATGACAATTTAATCTACTTGACACACCCATTTGGGATTTCTCCCATCTCTCTGCATACTACTTTAAAGGTAGGGAACGTCTATGAAGTAATTACAGTGCTCTACAATGGAGTATTAGAAAAGACACAACTAGTGGAGACTAAAATTGTTTGCATTGTATTATAAGATCAGCAAGTGATTATATTATGAATCCTCATAGGTTTTTTTCTTTCTTTTTTTTTTTTTTTCAGTTTTTGGCCAGGGCTGGGTTTGAACCCACCACCTCTGGTATATGGGGACGGTGCCCTACTCCTTGAGTCACAGGCGCCACCCTTCTCAAAGTTTTATAAATCTACTAAAATAATCAAAACATTTTAATCAACACATTGTAGTTGTACATATTTATGGAGTATAGTTTGATGTTTTGACATTCACATATCAATCTGACCAAATGATCAGATTTGGGTGGCTGTTATATCCATCGTCCTCAGGCATTTATTATTTCTCTGTGATGACCACGTTAGTAGCTTTCACAGATCCATAATGTAATCATCATAGAGTTCACCTTCATTGCCCCAATGGAGCACCAGAACTCCTTCCTCTTTCTAATTCTAACTTTGTGCCCATTAACAAGCCTGTCTCCGTCTTTCTCGTCACTCACTTTTCTGTAGGCTCTGGTGACCACCGTTTTGCTCTCTGCTTCTGCAATATCAGTTCTCTCTCTCTCTCTCTCTCTTTTTTTTTTTAAGATTTTATATACAAGTGAGATCATGTGGCACTTGTCATTCTAAGAAAGACTTTTTGCTCATACACCCAATAATAATTTTTGAGATCTTTGATGATTTAAAAAGAAGAAAAATTCTATCACTAACTTTTATTTTTATTTTGAAGTCACTAAGACTTTAAACTAAATGTGTCTAAAGATTAAAAACAAAACAGACGGTCAGCTCTGAGCATTGGCCTGTATGGGGATAACCTATAAGCTGTTTGCAGCTTGCTCATTAGAGACTCTTACGCCGCTTTGGCTATTAGAAGTTTGAAATTCATCGTATTTTTGTTATTGCAGCAATCTCACTTCCAAAAAACCAGATCTGCTTTATATAATAATAAGACCTAGGTTTTTGAATTTAGGTTACTTCTTTTTGTAAAAGTATCCATGATTTAATTAGGAACTTCTCTTACCCCCTTCACTGGAGAATTTATTCTGGATTTCTAATTCTTATAATCATTAAGAGAAATGAAAAATAAACACTTTATACCTTATCTCACAGCCTACCCACTGGGTAGAAATGGAGAAATATCACCAGGGATGACGATTCTCTTAAAGGGAAATCCTGTGTTTTCCTCACTCATGTGCTTCCCTCTACCCAGTACTCTCTTACTTTCTCTTTTGTCTGGCTAATCATGTATGCATTTATTTAAACTTCCCTTCCTCAGGGAAAATAAATTATGCCCTTCTCTATCTGATCTGTCCCGTAAAGCTGAGGTATTAGGCCCTCCTGGACATAAACATGTCCTCATCAGCTTCCCAACAAAACATCCTTCACAGTCTCCCTCCCTCACCAACAGCCACAGCGTCCCCCAATAGCACCTGAATAGGCCTCATAGAGAAACTCTGCAACAGAAGAGAAACGTAAGCATCCTTTTTTAAAAAGAATCAAGAACTGTTCTCCTAGGGTGGTGTCTGTGGCTCAGGGAGTAGGGTGCCGGCCCCATATACCAAAGGTGGCAGGTTCAAACCCAGCCCCGAACTGTAAAACAAAACAAACAAACAAACAAAAGAACTGTCCTCCTTGTGCTTCCCAATCATACTATGCATGCACTTTCCCCCAAGGTTTTGCCACTGCTTCTTTATGACCTGGTATACTTTTCTCTGGTATCTGCAAATCCAGCTGCCCCAAGTCATTCAATCTTTTCCTATATGTCCCTTTTCTCTGTTTTATCTTCCTCAACTACTCTGTTTAAAATAAGGTCCTCCAGTCATGCACCAACATCTTTTCCTGCTTTATTTTCCTCCGTAGCACCCATCATTATCTGATATATCTTATTATATACTATACCCTCCAAAAGTGGTCCCTAACCTTTTTTGGCACAAGGGACAGGTGTCATGGAAGACAGTTCTTCCAAGAGGGGAGGGGTTGGGGAAGATGTTTTCAGGATGATTGAAGCACATTATATCTCAGCTCAGATCATTAGACATTTGATTCTCATATGGAGCTCACAACCCACATCCCCCACCTGGTACACTTTATAGTAGGGTTTGCACTCCTGCGAGAATCTAGGGCCGTGCCTATCCGACAGGAAGCGGAACTGAGGTGCGGACGACAGGGCAGAGAGCAGCTGAATAGTCAGAGGAAGATTTTCTTGCTTTCCCCTTGCTCATCGCCTACTGATCACCTGCTGTGTGGCCCAGTAGTAAGCCAGGCACCAGTACCAGTCTATGGCCGGGAGGTTGGGGACTGCAGCTTTAAATTAAATCAATAAATCTCTCTCTGTGTGTCTTTCTCTCTCTCCCTCTCTGTATTTCTCTCTGCGCCCCCCACCACACCTCATGTGTATATGAAGTCAGATAATTAAGTTCATGAATTCGTCCTGAAAAATGTGCGATGACCTCATTGCCGAATATCACTTTGCTTAGCAGGCGACCAAGAGAATGATTTCTTTCAAGATGGGGACAGTTCGCATGGTCATTGATTTGAAGAGTGGACCAGGAGCTGGCATTGGTGCATAGCTTTCCAAGAGGACAACTTGGTAAGTGACCCTAATGATATTCAGGCAATAAGGTGTATAGCACTCTTTCTAGGATGAATTCACAAATTTAACTGTCTGAACTTGTATTAATCCTATTTGATTCAAAGATTGGCTTCACTGGCTCAATAGATCTCTTGAAATTGCAAAATGTACCTAGGTTTGCCTATGTGTAGTCTGGGAATTGCGTGCCCAGTTATCATCAGTATGAAGTTTAAGAGATTATAAAAACACTATTCCTTTCATTTCTAACATACGAGGTGCATAAAAGGGTAATTAATATTACTATTTTGAATGGCAAGTAAAAACAGGTTTATGCACCTTTTTTTAATGTATTAGATTAAAATTTTCTCAAAAATGTTGAAATAATGATCTCTAAACTTGTATTATCTCATATATGAAATGATTTTTGATCTTATCAAGAATGAAGTAAGCTAATAGTGTTTTCTATTTAAAGAGTTAAAAATTACATTTTAAAAATCTGCAAAGATAGATTAAAAAATTTAGTTGAAGGTGGGAAATTGAGGATGTGCTTATCTCCTCTCTTCTCAAGATCTCATTCAAACAAGATTAACAAAACAAAAGTATAAGACATCAACCAAAGGGAACAGGATGTGATCATCATTGACCATGTAATTGAATTAAATTGTTGGAAGATGGAGCGTTAATGGAGGAGCAGTTACTAAAGAGGAGTTCTAAACCATGGGTTTAGAAAACTTGAGCCTCTACTCTCCACAAGTGCTAAAATGGTCCCGAGATACCTGGGCCTTCAAATGGTGGGTGTGGGACAGGTAAACAGTAGGGAAGAGGACTGAGGATTATTTTAAAATCTATAACTGAACAGTCAATTCCATTGTCTCCAGTGGACATCAATGGAACTGTCTTCATCCTCCTCCACATAACCATTCTCAGAAAGTAACTTTACTGCTCTGCACCTATAGTTCAAGCAGCTAAGGCACCAGCCACATACATCAGAGCTGGTGGGTTCGAATCCAGCCTGGGCCCACCAAACAACAATGACGGCTACAACCAAAAAATGGCCGGGCGTTGTGGCGGGTGACTATAGTCCCAGCTACTTGGGAGGGTGAGCAGGAGAATTGCTTGAGTCCAGGAGTTGGAGGTTGCTGTGAGCTGTGTGACGCCACGGCACTCTATCCAGGGTGACAGCTTGAGGCTTTGTCTCAAACAAATAAATAAATAAATAAATATTAAATTAAATTAAATTTAAAAAAATAGAAAGTACCTTTAGGATTGGCTTCAACACAACATCATTAAAAATAAATAAACTGAGGGAAAGAAATATATGCAATCTGACTCCGTGCTGGTGGCTCAGTGGGCTAAGGTGCCAGCCACGTACACCTGAGTGGCAGGTTCAAATCCAGCCCGGGCCTGCCAAAACAACAATAACGACTGCAACCAAAAAATGGCCAGGCATTGTGGTGGGCACCTGTAGTCCCAGTTACTTGGGAAGTGGAGGCAAGAGACTCGCTTGAGCCCAGGAATTGGAGGTTGCTGTGAGCTGTGATGCCCTGGCACTCTACCCAGGGTGACAGGTTGAGGCTCTGTCTCAAAAAAAAAAAAGAAATATATGCAATCTAAAAAATTATAAGTGAATTCCAGGATGTTAATAATGATGCAGGAGGGTCATTAATAACAGTTAGGCCCTTCTTTTATTTACAGAGGCAATGAGGCAGCAAAGTATGGACCGGAATACCTCTGTAAGAATGCTCTTTGTATCTGAGAAGCTACAATGCTCAGGTCACCGTGCACAAAAGAAAGGATTCCAGCAAAAACGTGGGAAAGTTCCTGGTGTTCTGTACATGCCCCTGTGCAACTGGGAAGAAACCTCCCATACTGGACTCTTCCATCAGGACAAAAAGCACAGTCACTGAAGTAAAGTTGACTGCCAGGGTGTGAGCAGACAAAATGAAGAATCAACGAAGGACAAGTGAAACTACGGGGTCTGAGGAAAGGACAGAAAAAAGATTAAAGGATGTTGATCAGAATTTTAGGCACCTGTAGCTATCTCTAATGAAGCAGACTAACATATATGTTGTAGGACATGAGGAGAAAATATAAGGAAAATGTCAAAAAGATTATTTGGAAAAATAATGACTAAAAACTTCCCAGATTTGCTGGAAGAATGATATAAACATCTGAAAAGCTCAAGAGATCCAATCAAAGAAGCCCACACTGAGATACATTTTAATCAAATGGCCAAAAGCCAAAGATAAAGAAATACATTTGAAGGTAATTTTTCAAATATAAAGGATCAAGAATAAAATTATTTCTGCAGGTTTCTCATCAGAAACTTTCAGGGCCAGGAGACATTGGTTTGATACATTCAAAATTATAAAAGAAAACAAACAAATGAAAACTATCAGATGACAATTCAATATTTGGCAAAATTGTTCCTCAAAACTGAGGAAAAAATTAAGTCATTCCCACACAAATTAAGGCTCAGGGAGTTCTTTACCTCTAGGGCTTCCCTGAATGAAATGCTGCAAACATTAATTCTTAAAATTCAGGTTGTGAGGAAGCCCAAGCAACCACATGGGGAGGTCCACCAGGGGGAAACTGAGACAGCCACTGACAGCCCCAGCGAGGCTCCAGCTACCAGTCCTGGGTGCGATGCCTGTGGAGCAAATGAGCTAACTGCCAACTCCATAATTGCATAATTATGAACAAGTACATGACTTATTTTAAGCAACTAATTTTTCAAGTGGTTTGTTATACATTGAAAGAAAATAAAATACACATGCTTAATAATCTATTATAATAGATTATTATATAATCCATTTATCCATGGATTATTATATACCCCATTATTACATAATCTAATCTTAAATAATCCATTTATCTCTCTATATATACACATGTGCACATATATGTATGCATGTGAATGGGTGTATATCTGTGTGCATCATATGTATATATTTAAATAGACACAGGTGCTTCTTACTTCTCTATAATGGAAAATATCTCTACGAGAACATTTTTGACTTGCAATAATTTTTGACTTACATATGTTTAACTCTTATAACTCTCCTTATAAATAAAGACATTGTTTCCAAAGACTCCACAGAAATAGCTGAGATTTCAATTGAAGCCTGAGTGATTTCAACATCTTTAATCTTTCTACTTTCTTTTTGTGTCTCATCTGCTCAACCCATGCAATCTTGTAAAGTATAAAATATATGTCACCTACAATGAGAAGAGGTTACACAGTTAGCTATGTTATGGGAAATTGAACATAGCATAATGTTTATCCCCAATATTTCATAAAGTAGTATTAAAAAGAAGTGTAATCTGAAAAAGCATCATCATCATCACTGAAATAGCTTATTAGAAATGCAAATTCATGGTCCTCACCCCTGAACTACTAAATCAAACCACTATGATGGGAGCCTAGCTATCTGTTTTACAAAGCCCTCCAGGTAACTAATGCATTCTCACTTTGAAGATCAATATGCCTTAGAATCTTTGAAAGATAGGAGCATCCATTAATATGATTTTCTTTTTTTTTCTTAGATAATGTAACTAAGGATAACTGTGTTTGATCTTTTAAGTACTTATTTATAATTAAGTGGCAGAACAAAAACTAAAATCAAGATATCCTGATTACAATTAAAGGCAGCTCAGGGAGATTTTCACTTGTAACATGTGCCAGTTTTAAGCTTAAACAGCATAAGAAATTGTTTCAAACAAAATAATCAAAATTGAACATATCTGAGAACATATAGGCTTAGTTAAACACGCAGTGAAAGGACAATTGCTCTGGGAAGGATATGCACAGAGAACTTCATCTCAGCAGGTTATCAAATCCAGCTGGAATAGGGCACCAGCCAGCAAGGTTCACAAAAACCACGCTGAGGGTACACTGAACCGGCGTGAACTGACAAGGCCTGATTACAGAGTGTGGAGACATAATCACAGCAGAACGAACAGACCGGAGCACCCAAATCAGAAACGCAAGCAAAGGCTTTGCAAACATCTGCTTTAACCCAACTCACAATTACTGTTCACATTTGCCCAGAGTAAAATCATCTGCTGGTCACACTTTACCAAACTTAAATGTCAAACTTTACCAAACTTCTGAAACATGGGAAGGCAAAGAAAATGCCTGGCTGCGCGTGGATTCATATGTACAGAAACGCCCTCCCAAAATTCATCATTATGTGTAGTGTGTATATCAAAGCAGATGCGTAGACAGGCACTGATTTTAAATTCCCCAGATTATGAAATTTCTTTTTAACTTTGAAAATTTGGAGAAACATTAGATGTCATAGTCCCCACTTAGGGATAAGTATGGACTTTTGTGTATAAATTATCCTTAATGTATTCAATAGCAAATAAAACTTTTTCTTAAGGCTTCATTACCCATTCTTAATTGAACAAAGACTTTTTCCGCCCAACAATTGTATAGTCTGTCACAGGCATAGACCGCCGTCCTATTCCTTTTTTATCTCAGTGGCCCTGCTGCGTAATTTATCCTTGGGAAACAAGCGGAACTGTATATCCCAAATAACATTAACAGTACTGTGAGAAAAAAAGTCACAAACAGGAGAAATTTTATATAAAACTATTGAGTTTTGCTTTCTCTGGGGGAAAAAAAAATTGGAAAAACTACTCCTCCCTTTCTACAAAGTAACAATTAACTCTGACCTACTAGTGGCTGCCATTGCACAGAGGCAAGGGCTCCTCTGATTGCACGGTGCCCACCACAGTTTAATTCACTTTATTTTATAATCTCGTTGGCCTTGTAAGTTTCTGAGCTTGTTATCTTTGCTGTGGGACTTAGAGAGATAAGAGTTCACTTCAGCTAACAAGACACTGCCAATAATTTAAGCAGAGATTTTTCCCTTAATTACTTTGTAACTTATTGAATTTATATTTGCTTAAAATACCTGCTGATGATATCAGTAGGTCAGGATGTAAATACTCTATCCACTCTCATTATTCTACTATCGTATATCCACTAACATTCTCTTTTGATTTGAGTTGGAAATAGTGAACTGAAGAAACTAATGATAACTTGTAGTCTAAAATATACATGTAAATTAAAACTCTTTTCCCCTATGTTCTAATAAGATGTCTTAAAAATCATATCATCTCTCTCCTCTTTGGAAATCCAACTTTCATTAATTAATATCGTAGGCAATTTTATTCCAATCATTTCTTTGTACATAAGGGAATCAGATTGGCATTTGCTTTTATGCTATTTAAACATCTATGAGGAACAGGAGTAAAATGATAAATATGCTGAACTTCTTTGAATTGCTATTTAATACAATGCCTAGATTTTCTTGTTTGAAGAGTATTCCTTTGGCAATAAAATAATTATTATTTAAAAGAAATAGAGAAAGTGTGGGAATTATACATAGTCTGCAGCTTTTCTCTCCCCTGGTTTCCAAGAGCTGTCTTTGTCCTTCCCGCTGGGCATGAAAAGAAGATAAGCCACTGTGACTTTCTCCTTCTGCTCATGTGTTTCTTCTGGCTGTGGCTGTTCCTGAAGGGAATAGAAAGTGTCAGGAGATGTGAAAGCAGCTTATGTGTTATCTGGGCTGGTTTTCCATTCTCTGCTTGCTCTATAAGGAAACATGGAATAACTCACGCTTTTCAATTTTATTAGACTCCTTTTGGGCAAAAGAGAAGAGAGTAACAAGGAATATCGTTTAAAAATTTCTATGTTTAGATCTTTCAGATTGCAAAAATAATGCAACGAGTTTCAATGTACATTTCAATCAACTCCCCCTTAAGAACTTACATAACTATGGAATATTCATCAAAGCTGAGAAATTAGCACCGACAAAATTTACTAACTAAAATATGGAATGCACTTGAATTTTATTGCTGTTTTTATACTCTTGCTGTTTTTGTGCTCCACAATGCAATCCTGAATCTTATAGTGCATTTTGTCATGACTTCTTAGTTTCTTCCAGTCTGGGAGACTCTTTCAGTCTTATTTTCTTTCAAAAAGTTTACACTTTTGAAATATTGAGCAGTTTTTTGTTTGTTTGTTTGTTTTTACAGTTTTTGGCCGGGGCTGGGTTTGAACCTATCATCTCCAACATATGGGGCTGGCGCCCTACTCCTTTCAGCCACAGGAGCCACCCTAATTGTTTTTTTTTTTTAGAATGCCTCCCAATTTGAGTTTTTTTGGTGGTCTCTCTTGTTAGATTGATGTTATTATGCATTATTTGGAAAGACAACTCAGATCTATATGCCTTTCTCGGGGCGTACATGATACCCATGGCTTACATGTACTACTCATGATGTTACCTTTGACTATTTGACAAAAGTGGCACTTGCTAGGATTCCCTAATGCAAAGTTACTATTGTCTCTCTTTGCAATTACTAAATATTTTGTAGAAGATATCTAGAAATTATACAAATATCTTATTTCTGCTTAAACTTTTGACCGCTAATTTTTGCATTTACAAACATATTGGTAGTTTTTCATTCCTTGTTTTCCTTCTACCATCAATATTTGGAATTCTAGTGTAGAAAATATGTCTGTGTCCTCCAATTATTGATTTATTTTGTTGTCTATCATATTATGTAGTACCTGAATTTTTATTTAATTTGGGGATTATAATTCAACACCATTGTTACTGTGTAAGATTTTCTAACTTGGCTACTGTGAACTATTTCAAGATAGTTCGTGTACCCTTTTGATATTACCCAAGCTTTACAACTTTTTTTGCTCTTTATGTTGTTCTTTATTATTATTATTTTTAAATTTCTTATGCTCAGGCACCATAAGTTCCCTCAGGCTTATTCTTTAATTTCTCTATCTCACTTCTGGAGTTGCCATTTCTCCAAGGAGCTCAGGTTCTTTTTCATAGATTTTGATATTTAGAAACCAAAATCTGAGCTATAGATGAAGTGCTTATCATTATTACAATGTCACTACTGCTAGCATCTCTCAGTGAATATAGCAAGGAGATACGTCTGTCTGTCTGTCTGTCTGTCTGTCTGTCTATCTATCTATCTATCTATCTATCTATCATCTACCATATGTATATGATAACGTATATTCTAATACCACACAGAATTTCACGTGTAAGCACAAATGTCCATATGTCTATCTATCTACAAAGAGTCCATTTTATCCTCCCCATTCTAATCCAGAACTTCAGCATTCATTTTGGCTTTTTCCCTTTCTATTGTCTTTAAATTTTTAACTGGATAGTGAGAAACGTGTCTTTCACTAACAATGACATATTTATTTCTTGGCTCGACCCTGGTATACAAATGAACTAGCTTCTCAATTCTTAACCTATAGTTCGGTGGAAAATAAATTTACCAACTAGGCATGGTGATTGTGCATAGTTATATTGTCTGGACATATACATGTATAGTAGCTATTCAAAATTTTGTTTTATAAAGTTACTTAACTCACTTCCTCTCTTCCCCACGGGTAGGCATTTTTAATAAAGATCTTGGAGAACTTCTTAAAATGTAAGTTGACTACTTGCTTGTAGTCCCAGGGATTTGGGGGGGCTGAAGTGGGAGGATCACCTTTCACTAAAACTAGAATCAAGAACCTAAATATTGTCATATGTTTACTTACAGCAAATGTTTCCTTATTTAACTGTTTTCTATTTCTCAGTAACTATTGTATTTATTTTCCCCTGTATAATACTTTCTCTATATGTTATTATTTTTCATTTATCTGTTCTTTATGTTGGAAAACAAGTCCACATTAAGCCCTGTCATTTTACATGTTAGGCTTTTATCCAGCTTTCCACCTAAGCCATGGAGAAAGCTGATAATAAAGCTGGCCCTGGTATAAGTTGCAAAGGCTGATACAAGTCTGGCATTCCCACCAGTGATTACTATCAGCCATGATTCCAGAACAATGATTGTCCATTTACGCATGAAATTATCAAAATAATGTCCCAATTTGCCTTATATCCACTTTCTTATGAAACAAACCAAATCCACTCATCTGCCCACAATAGTAATTTATTTTCATGTTTAGTTCATGACTCCATAGACGGTGTCACAGAGCCAATGCTCTGCCAATCTGCACATCTATTTATTATTCCCATTGCCTCTAGTCTGCCTCAATCTCGTAGAGATTAAGTTCTTCTCCACTCTGAAATGCATCATTTAAATCAAGTGTCAGCAAACTTTCTTTTCAGCAAGGTCATTTTGCAAATGTTTTAGACTTGACAGTCATATGAGCTCTATTACCACTATTCACTCTTGTTTACAGCAGGAAATCAGCATTGGGCCACAGAAGTAAATGAGCACGGGTGTGTTCCCCAAAATGGTATTAATGGATATTGAGCTGAATTTATATAACAGGCACATACCATAAAATATTGTTTAGATTCCTTTTATCAAAGATTAAAATTTATCAAATATTAAAATGGAAAAAGCATTTTTGGCTCACAAGCTGTACTAATTGCAGTGGGCAGGATTTGACCCATGGGCTATCATTTGACATAGGCTCTAAATAATAAATTTAAGTACTTAAAAATACCTAAATAATGAATGTGGAAGAAAAACAGAATAGCCATAGTAAAAAATTACATTCTGGACAAGAAATGCATTGTGTCATTACCACTAACTCCAAAATGGCATACTTAGTTAGCAGCCTCCCCAAAAGCAATAGCAAACCCAGAGCCATCCACCTGCTGACTCACCTCCCTTCCTTAGCAGATTGCTGCCACTGGAAGTGTTTTCTTTACATAGCACAGAGGCTACCGAGACCTTCTTTTGAGAGCTGAATTTTTTTCCTATAGTTGCCATTCATTTCCCACAAATTTATAATAAATCCATATCTCTATCTAGCATCTCTTGTGTACTAGGAATGATTTTTAGACATTTGGTTTATAATAATAATCAAAATAGACAAAAAAATATCTATATTCATGAGAAAGAGGAAGGAATAAAGGAAGAAAGATGGAAGGGAAGGAAGACTCAACAAAGGAAGGGAATAAAGGGGAGAATCGTGCTACTTAAAAGAGATTATTTATATTTATACATATATATTATATATGTGCATGAATATATATATGAATACGTATTATATATATATTCAATAGCCTAAAGTAACATCTCATAATCTCAAATAATATTCTTATCCCAACAGTTTGTTAATATAAGACTTTTTGCTTTCAAATAAAGTGTAGACAACTCAATATTTATTCAAGCATTAACACTATTTGGTTTGAGGCTGTGTTTTGAATGGAACATGAAACAATCCTGATGGTGTCAGACTTGACAAACTGGGGAAATCTTGATAAAGATTTCAAAACTTAACATTTTTAAAAAATGTAAAAATAATAATTCCTTTGGAAGTCTATGAGGGATTATTTCTAATTTCACAGAATTTTAGGAAACTTTATATAGTCCTTTGGTTTTGGTACCTCTGTCTGATCTTTGAAATTTGTATTCCTAAAAAGGTTGATAGTGAACCTTGAATCATTTCTAGATTATGTGTTCTTAAGGAGTCACAGTTTCTATTTTTTTAATTTGAATAAATAAGAAATATTTTAAAATATGCAGTCTGCTCTCCAGGGAAAAGTTTTTTTGTTATTTTGAGTATGAAAACCATGAACTACTACTCTCTAATAAAGACATGACCTCAGTGATAAACACTGGAATATTAGATAGCCATAAAAAGAATAAATTCTTATCATTTGCAATAGCATGGATAGAACTAGAAAATATTATGCTAAATGATAAGCCAAGCACAGAAAGACAAACACACCTTTTCAACTCACATGGGAGAGCTAAATATTAAAACAATTTATCTGATGGAGACAGAATATACATTCATTTTATCAGAGGCTGTATGAGTATCAGAGTGTGGAGGGAGAAACTGAAGATGCTTCATAGGTCCAAAATACAGTTATTGAGATAGAATGGACAGTGTTTGATAGCACAATGGAGTGGCTATAGTCAACAGTAAGTGATGATGTGCTTTAAAACTAAAAAGTGGAAATGGAACGTTACTAACACAAATGATAAATGCTTGAGATGATGGACACCTCTATTACCCTTATTTGATTAATATACATTGCATGCCTGTTTTGACACTTTGGATACAATTATTAAGTACCCATGATAATTAAAAATTAACAAGGTACGATCTTAGGCAATCCATTCCTTACATTTTAACTCCTCTCTTCTTTCTCTTTTCCCACAATCTGTTGAGACTGTGATTGATCTGGGGATAGAGGAAAGCCTCAAACTTTTTACCAAAATAGTCACGTATTCAAAAGACAAAATAATTTAACATTTTATAAACTACTTGTATTTATTATAGTAAGTGCTTTTTGTTCACAAATATATCTTACTAATTTTAAAATATTTTTGCCTCTTTTGTCCCATTTATTCCTTCTGGATACATTTTTATTTTTTCCTGAAGTAGATAGATATTACTACTGATCTTAGCAAAATGTATACATATTCATATGTTTAAAATTATCGTAATTTTCTCTGGTTCTTTAAAGAATTCTAGGTTCATATTTATTTCTTTCAGGATTTGAAATACATTGCTTAGCAGTCTTCTGGTTAACAACCAATGATAATTTTTAAAGTAATAATAAATAGCAATCTCTAATATTCATCAGTTTTTCTGTATATGCCAGGAATGGTTCTGATGACTAAGTGAAAGAATGCACGTAAAGTTCTTAAATGGAGAAATTGAGGCACAGGGAGATGAAGTAACATGTAAACTTAAGTTTATGCAACTCTGAAGTGACAGCATTGAATCTAAGTCCCGAGGCCTGAAACAAAGCCTCTTATATTTGTTGCTCATACAAGTTGCAATGTGTTTTACCTTCTGCTATTTTTAAGTTTTTTAATGTTATCGTTAATGTTTTATCTTTTTATTACAATATGTGTAGGTGTAATATTTATACCGGTACAATATTTATACTTTATCTTCTCCACATGTGTTGACTTTCTTAAATTTAAGACTCACTTGCTGTCAAATTTTAGTCATTAACTCTTTGACTATTGCATTTTCCTCACCAAATAATAGTTGAGCATGTATGCTTCATTTTATCTCTCCTGTTTCTTATTTCCGTTTGTTTGCTTGCTTTGTTTGGTTTTGTTTCAGACAGAGTCTCATCTGTTGCCGTGGGTAAAGTGCAGTGATTTCATAGCTCACAGCAACTTGGGCTCAAGTGATCCCTTGCCTCAGCTTCCCTAATAGCTGGGACTACAGGCAATGACAATGACACTTGGCTATTTTTTTTTTCCTATTTTTAGTACAGATGGGGGCTTGCTCTTGCTCAGGCAGGATCTGAACTCCTGAGTTCTAGCAATTCACCCACCTCGCCTCCCAGAATGTTAGGATTACAAGTGTGAACCACTTCACTCTGCCTTCTTATTTCCCTTTTTAAGAATATTTTTTTCTTTACTCACCTCATCATCTCATCAGCATTTTCATATTCATCTCGTGTCTTAGGATATAAACTCTGCAAACTATTACTAGTTCAATAATTTTTCTCTCCAATCTCATTAGACTGCTATTTAGCCAATATACTAGGATTTCTTAATTGAAAATGTTTTTTTTTTTTTTGAGACAGAGCCTCAAGCTGTCACCCTGGGTAGAGTGCCGTGGCATCACAGCTCACAGCAACCTCCAATTCCTGGGCTCAAGCGAGTCTCTTGCCTCCGCCTCCCAAGTAGCTGGGACTACAGGCG
>CAUYON010092669.1:0-11324 GCA_963573935.1 Arctocebus calabarensis
TATATAGTGATCAAGAAAATGCCATGAAGGCTATCTGTAACAGTACAATCAAAATATTTCTGATTGTATATGAAGCACATTGTGCCCTATGATTGCACCAATGTACACAATTATGATTCAATAAAATTATAAAAAAAAAAATTAGACCCTGATATGGTAAATACATGGACACTTCGTGATCTTATGTAAATAGAAAACATGAAAGCCACACTGGTGTATCTGTGAGCTCATCATAATAAAACAGTTCTCATATTTGCCGAAAGTAAACTCTGAGGCGTTTAGTAGGAACCAATATATGGTTGAATTTCTGAAAGTGTAGCTTTCCCAAGGAAATCAATGAAAATGTCAAAATTGAGGCCTTTGGAATCCAATTTGAAATGAAATAACCAAGTAGTTTCTTCAGTTCATCTTTATGCAAAAGCAATCAATATCATCTTGTGAAATTCTAGGATTGTCTTTTATCTTAGGAGGATTTTTGAATTGAGAGTGGGTAGAGGTGGCCTGACACACACAGGTGATTTAGGGAACATGGAAGTGTCACAGGCTCATGAAGGTGCCTCTGTGAGGTCTTGCTGGATCTAGTAGGGCTGCCCTAGGGTTTCAGAAAGTGGATTTCAGGACGTAAAGTCCACTGATAGGGGCACAAACCTGAGCTATTCAGACCACAACACTGCTTGACATGTTAGTTTCACCAGTGAAAACTTCTTATCGGGCATTTTCAAGATAGTGTATGTGAGACCCTCTCTAACAGTGCTGGTTAGCAATCAAACTTTATTTATTTAGTTTGAATATATGAATTAGTTCCTGCTGTTTTAACAAGTATCCAACTGGCATTTGTTAGAATTAAGTGATGATCTCCAAGTGAGAAATATAGTGTGTTGCTAATCATTAGCATTTTATTGACCAATTTGGAATCACTGACTAAAACTGACATCAGAAAAACGATGGTTTGAATAGTAACTAAATACAAGAAAACAAGATCTTTCCCCTCTAGCACTGTTAATTCTTTTCAAGTGATGAATGAGGAAATAATAAGGAAATCCAAAATAACCGACCTATCAGGTTGAGCATCAGCCCCAGAAAGGCAGAGCATGAACTCAAGTATTGAAATTCTTAAGGGTTTCAAATTCTTATTTTACATTAAGAAAACAGTTCCCCTAAAATTAACAGAATTGAAATGTGCAAAATTTATGAACCCTAATAAAACTTGTCTTCAATTTATGTAGCTACAACATTTTGTGTGAATATTTCAGTTATTATTTTTCAAAGATGTTGAAAATTCTTTAGTAATACCTTCCCTAGTAATGTTTTCTCTATTTTGTGATACCACAAAAAAAAAAAAAAACCACAATGGTGATTCTAGCATATTTATATTTCCTTAAAGCCCAAAACTTAGAAGGTTTCAAATCTGTCAGGTTTAGTGTGGACTTTAGTAATAATGTTTTGTGAGACTACAACAAGGCGGCTACAAAAAAAAAAAAAAAAAAAAATAGGGAGAGAGAGAGAAGAAAGAAAACAAACAGAAAGCTGGACAGGGAGCGAGGCCTGGAAATAACAGTGAGTATTCTTGCTCCCTAAGCATATTACATGTGTCCATTCATTTTCATTTACTCCTTACACTTACCAAAGATCCAAAGATAAAAAAGCAATGCTGTGATTTTAGCAAAAAAACAAATGAGGCAAAGTCAGTGTAAGCAACTACTGAGTCAACTAGCAATTCTACAGAGGTTAGACCTAAACTCAAGCCTCACACTACAACTCATGCGTTTCCAGTGCGTAGCCAGTATGTTTCAATACTCTGCCTGACATTTGGCAGCTCCTTAGCTACTGTGTTGTAGGGAAATCTTTTCACCCAACCTGCTTTTTGCTGGTAGAGCACTGGGATTAATGAGTGATGTCTGTGTGTGTGACACAGCTCATCGAGGCAGGCCTGTTTCTCCCTCTGTCATGTCAGCCTCAGGACATATGGTCCTCCTGAAAGACACCCTGGCCAGGGACAGAACACCTCACAGTCCAGGTGAAGCCAGTTTCTGTCCATCTGTGTCTTCTACTCAGAGAAACCACAGAAAGCTTAGAAGACCCTGGAGGAAGTAGAACTGTCACTCTTCCCCTTTACACAGGGAAGTGTAACCCTAGCCTCAGATCTTTGAAAAAGAAGATTCTGTTGCTGTTTACTTAGCCTTGTACTCTATGACAGCTACTAGGTGGACTCCACATTCCTCATGATTTCTCAACTTAACAGCCACCTTCCTCATTTTAGCAACCTGGTCTACCTATATTTCAGGGGCAGGGCAATGGATTTCCATGCCAAATATTGGACTTGACTAAACATATCAACATCAGCTCTTCTTCCTTAGTAGCAGACCTCCAATTTTATTGGAGATGGCCATACACTTAGCTAAAAGACATTTTCAGCTTCTTTTCTAGCCAGTTATGACCATCTGGTCATATTAATTGGATCTAAGGGAGCATTAGTCCATTTTGTGTTGCCATAAACGAATACCTGACTGTGGTTCAATTTAAAAAGAAAGAATATTTCTTGGGGTCATAATTTGGATGTCTGGAAAGTTCAAGATTGGGCTCCAAATGAGATCCTCCTGTTTCTTCTACCTGTGGTAAAAAATAGAGTGAAGCTGATGTGTGCAGAGATCACGTGGCAAGAAAGAAAGAAAATTGAGGGAGGTGCCAAGCTCTTATAAGCAACCAGCTGTCTCAGAACTTACAGAGGCACCAGGACGGTGGCACCAAGCTATTCATGGGGGATCTTCCCCCTTGACCCCAAATACCTCCCACTAGGCCCTACTTCCAACCCTGGGGATCAAATATCAACATGTAGTTTGGAGGGGACAAAATATATACTTCAGCAAAGGGTTATTTGGGATAAATATTTTCATAATAACAGTTGTAGAATATTTTTTAAAGAGAGGGATGGTTCTACTATCTTTCCCCTACCTAATATGTGGACACTACATGTATAACACAGGTTGCCTCTTGAACCAGAAGGTGACCTTAAAAAATCTGGGATTAGGCTCACATTGCTTTACATTGGCTTCTCTAGATACATTCTTTGCCCTTGTTTTAAATGTTGTTCTGTCCTCTCAGAGGCCAACCTCTTATTAACAGCATCACACAGGGTTCCTTGTCTTCTTAGGACCACACCAGTTTAGCCCAGGGGTCCTCAAACTATGGCCCGCAGGCCACATGCCGCCTGCTGAGGACATTTATCCACCCATTGGGTGTTTTTGCCACCCCTGCCTGTCCTACTTAGCAGCCAACTCTTCCAGGGCCGCAGTGTGCATGTGTGGAATGTGCACCACACTCTCTGACTCCCCTCCTGCTCTCTGTCTCTCGGCTCCTTGTTTCAGTCTGACTCCTTGTTTCAGTCTTGGGTGAGACTGAGACTCATGATCAGAGGAATCACAAGCTCGCTTCTGCTGCTGCCTGAGGACCGAGGTAAGAACAAGTTAGGATTTTTTTTTTTTTTTTTTGAAGTTAGGAGGTCTGTTTTTTTTGTTGTTGTTGTTTGTTTTTTTAATTTTGCAGTTAGTAGGGCCTTCTTTTGTGGTTAAGGGGGTGTCTTTTTTTTTTCTGAAGTTAGGAAGTCTTTTTTCTTTTTTGCAGATGGGGGCACCATTTTTTTTTTTTCATTTTAAATATTGTATTTGTATTTGTTCCCATTTTGTTTTTTTACTTCAAAATAAGATATGTGCACTGTGCATAGGAATTTTTTCATATGTTTTTTTAAATTATAGCCCAGCCCTCAAACGGTCTGAGGGAACTGGCCCCCTGTTTAAAAAGTTTGAAGACCCCTGGTTTAGTCAATGAAAGATTTCAGCAAGATGCTGGAGGGTGAGAGCAGGGGGAAGTTGTGTCTTCTCACAAGGGTCTTAGTTCCTATCAGGGTAGCTGACTTCCACAGTCTTAGCTGTTTTTTTTTTTTTTTTTTTTTTACTAGGAAAAGTACTTTTACTTTTAAAAAAATTTTTTTTTATTAAATTATAACTTTGTACATTGATGCATTTATGGGGTTCAGGGTATTGCTTCAATATACAATGTGAAATGCTTACATTGAACTAAGTAACAAATCCATCACAATTATTTCTTAAAATTTTTGAAATGTACCATTGCATCATGCACATTAAGTGAGATTCCACTGCATATATTCCCTCCTCTCATATCCCCCCTTCCCTCCCCTCTCTCTCTGCTTCCCTTCTACTTTCTGGACTATAGTTATGTTTTGCCATTCATATGAGTGTGTAGGTGGTTATATATTGATTTCATAGTAGCATTGAGTACATTGGATACTTTTTTCCCCATTCTTGAGATACTTTGCTAAGAAGAATATCTTCCAGTACCATCCAGGAAAACATAAAAGATGTGAAGTCTCCTTCTTTTATTATAGCTGCATAGTTCTTGATAGTGTACATATACCACAGTTTGTTAATACATTCATGGGTCCATGGGCACTTGGACTGTTTCCATGTATTGGCTATTATGAATTGGATGGCAATAAACACTCTGGTGCAAATGTCTTTGTTATAAAATAATTTTTGATCATCTGGGTATATACCTAGTAGAGGAATTGTAGGATCGAACGGTAGGTGTACTTTTAGTTCCTTGAGTATTCTCCAAACTTCTTTCCAAAAAGGTCATATTAGCTTGCATTCCCACCAGCAGTGTAGAAGTGTTCCCTTCTCTCCACATCCTCCCCAACATCTGTAGTTTTGGGATTTTGTGATGTGGGCTAATCTTACTGGAGTTAGGTGATATCTCAAAGTAGTTTTGATTAGCATTTATCTGATGATTAAGGATGATGAGTAGTTTTTCATGTGTTGTAGGCCATGTACCTGTCTTCATCAGAGAAGTTTCTGTTCAATTCTCTTGCCCACATAGAAATAGGGTTATTTATTCTTTTCTTATTAATTAATTTGAGTTCTCTGTAGATTCTACTTGTCAAACCTTTGTCAGAAGTGTAACCTGCAAAAATATTCTCCCATTTTGAAGATTGTCTATTTGCTTTACTTACTGTGCTCTTGGCTGTGCAAAAGCTTTTTAGTTTGGTCAGATCCCAGTAATGTATTTTTGGTGTTGCTTCAATTGCCCAAGGCATCCTCCTCATAAAATATTCTCCTAGGCCGATTGCTTCAAGTGTTTTCCCTTCACTTTCTTCTAGCATTTTAATAGTTTCATGTCTTAAGTTTAAATATTTTATACAGTGAGAATCAATTTTTGTTAATGGTGAAAGGTGGGGGTCCAGTTTCACTCTTCTATAGGTTGCCATCCAGTTCACCCAGCACCATTTGTTAAATAGAGTGTCTTTCCCCCTTTGAATATTTTTGATAGACTTGTTGAAGATCAAATGGCGATGAGTAGTGTGGTTCATCTCTTGGTTCTCTATTCTGTTCCGTAAATCTACTGCTCTGTTTTTATGCCAGTACCACACTGTTTTGATCACTATAGATTTATAGTATAGCCTGAAGTCTGGTAATGTGATACCTCCTGATTTGTTCTTATTTTTGAGTAATATATTTGCTATCTGAGGTTTTTTCTGATTCCATATAAAATGAAGTACTATTTTTTCAAGTTCTTTAAAATATGACAATAGTGCTTTAATAGGAATTGCATTAAATTTGTAGATTGCTTTGGGCAGTATGGACATTTTAACAATGTTGATTCTTCCCATCCATGAGCATTTGTTAACATCTTCAGCTATTTCTTTTCTCAGAGTTTCATAGTACTCCTTATAGAGGTCTTTCACGTACTTTGTTAGGTAAATTCCCAAATATTTCATCTTCTACTATTGTAGAAGGAATAGAATCCTTGATTGTATTTTCAGCTTGACTATTGTTGGCATATATAAAAGCTACTGACTTAGAAGTATTGATTTTGTATTCTGAGATGCTGCTGTATTCTTTGATCACTTCTAAGAGTTTTGAAGTTGAGTCCCTGTGATTTTCCTGGTATAGGATTATATCATCAGTGAAGAGTGAGAGTTTGATTTCTTCTGACCCTATTTGGAAACCCTTGATCACTTTCTCTTGCCTGATTATGATGGCTAAGACTTCCATTAGCTGAATGGAAGTGAATATGTTGAATAGTAGTGGAGACAGTGGGCATCCTTGCCTCATTCCTGATCTGAGTGGAAATGTTTTCAATTTTACACCATTCAATATGATATTGGCTGTGGGGTTGCTGTAAATGACCTCTATCAGTTTAAGAAATGTCCCTTCTATGCCTATTTTCTTAAGAATTATGATCCAGAAAGGATGCTGTATATTATCAAAGGCTTTTTCTGCATCAATTGAGAGAAACTTATGATCTTTTTTTTTAATTTTATTGATGTGATATATTATATTTATAGATTTACATATATTGAACCAAACCTTTATCCCTAGAATAAAACCAACTTGATCATGGTGTATAATTTTTTTTGATGTGTTGTTGAATTCTATTTGCTAAGATCTTATTGAATATTTTTGCATCAATATTCATTGATGATATACATCTATAATTTTCTTTCTTTGTTGCATCCTTTCCTGGTTTGGGGATCAGGGTAATATTTGTTTCATAGAATGTGTTGGGAAGTATTCCTTCTTTTTTTATCTATGCTTTAGAAAAGGATGTATAACATAAGTAATAGTTCCTCTTGAAAGGTTTGATAAAATTCAGATGTGAAGCCATCTGGTTTTGGACTTTTCTTTCTAGGGAAATTCCGTATTGTTGATGCTATTTCAGTGGTTGATACAGGTCTATTAAAGGTTTCTAATTCTTTCTGTTTGAGTCTAGGAAGGTGGTGGCTTTTAGGTATTGGTCCATTTCCTTCAGATTTTCATATTTCTGAGAATAGAGATTTTTGGAGTAATCATTGAGGAGGTTTTCAATTTCTGAAGTGTTGTTATTTCTCCTTTATCATTTCTGATAGACGAAATTAGAGATTTTACTTTTCTGTTTCTGTTTATGTTGGCCAAAGGTTTGTCAATTTTGTTGATCTTTTCAAAAAACCAACTTTTTGTTTTGTTGATCTTCTGAATGATTCTTTTGTTTTCAATTTCATTTAATTCTGCCCTAATTTTGGTTATTTCTTTTCTTCAGCTGGGTTTTGGGTTGCACTGTTCTTCCTTTTCCAGTTGTTTGAGATGATTCATTAAGTTGTTGGCTTCCTCTCTTTCTTTTTCTTGATGAAAGCTTCCTAAGCTATAAATTTCCCTCTTAGGCTGACTGCCTTTGCAGTATCTCACAGGTTTTGATAATTTGTGTCTTCATTGTCATTTTGTTCCAAAAATTTGGTGATTTCCTTCTTAATCTCATATTTGACCCAGTTATCATTCAGCCTAAGATTATTTAGCTTCTATGACTTTGTTCAAGTATGAAGATTCCCATTGCTGTTGAGTTCAACTTTTATTCCATGGTGGTCCAAGATGATACACAGAATAATTTCTACACTTTTAAATTTGCTGAGGTTAGACTTGTGTCCTAGGATATAATCTATTTTGGAGGATGACCTATGGGCTGATGAGAAGAATGTCTAGTCAGTTTTATTAGGGTGAAATTTTCTGTAGAAATCTGTAAAGTCCATTTGTTCTAGGGTCAGGTTTATGTCTAATATTTCTTTATTTAGTTTCTTCTTGGAGGATGTATCCAAAACTGTCAAAGGGGTATTAAAATCTCCAACTATTATAGTTCAGAAAGTTATCAAGTTGTTCATATCCATTAGGGTCTGCTTTATGAATTGAAGAGCATTCTTGTAGGGTGCATAAATGTTAATTATTGAAATCTCTTCAAGTTGGGTGTTTCCCTTGACAAATATGTAGTGATCTTCTTTATCTTTCCTTATCTTTGTTGGTTTAAAGCCAATCATATCTGCTACTAAAATTGCAACACCTGCTTTTTTCTGGTTTCCATTTGCCTGTAATATACAAGTCCATCCCTTTACCTTGAATCTATTTTTATCCTTTAAGGAAAAGTGAGATTCTTGTATATGGCAAATATCTAGTCTGAGTTTATGTATCCAGTCAGCCAGCCTGTGCCTCTTTTGAGGACAATTTAAACCATTCACATTAATTGAGAGAACTGATAAATCTGGTTGTATTTGGGGTGTCATGATTTACAGATGTTCAGTGGGCATTTTTAATCCTTTCACCACTGTGGAAGTTGGGTTTTGTTCAGTAATTTCTGGGTGAGTTTACTTTGGAGGTAGAGCATTGTGCTGGTCATTGTGGAGGATGGGTCTGAGAATATCCTGGAGAGTTGGTTTAGTTATGGCAAATTTCTTCAACATGTCTATGTCATTAAAGTATTTGATTTCTCCATCACAAATGAAACTCAGTTTAGCTGGATACAGGATCCTAGCCTGGAAGTTGTTTTGTTTTAGGAGACTGAAGTTCGATGACCATCTTCTTCTGACTTGAAATGTTTAGCTGAGAGATCTGCAGTCATTCTGATATTTCTCCCTTTGTAGGTGATGCTTTTCTTACATCTGGCTGCTTGCAGAATTTTCTCCTTTGTCTTAACTTTGGCAAAATTAATCACAATGTGTCAAGGAGATGCTTTATTTGGATTGAGTCTTGCTGGGGTTCTGAAACTGTCTGCTATCTGAAGTTCTGTATCTCTTGCAATGCTTGGGAAATTCTCCTCCAAAATCTCTTGGAGTAGAGCATCTGTACCTTTAGGACCATCCTCTCTCCTTTAGGAATTCCTATAAGATGAATGTTTGAGCTTTTGGAGTGATCTCACAACACTCTCAGGGAATGATCAGTGTTTGCTCTCCATTTGTCTGCCTCTTTGAGTGTTTGGGAATGTTCAAAAGCTTTGTCCTCATTTTCAGAGATCCTTTCTTCTGCCTGGTCAACTCGATTACTAAGGAATTCTACTGTATTTTGGAGCTTCTGAAGTAACTTTTTCATTTCCTTGAGGTCTGCTATCTCTTTTCTCATTATGTCCATATCTTTGATGACTTGGGTTTTGAACTCATTAATTTCTTGAGACAACTTTAGAACTACTCTTTGGCATTCTTTTCTTCTATCTTTCTTCCATTCTAGTTATCTTATTTGCAATCCATATTCTGAATTCGATTTCTGACATTGCTGCCATTTGTCTATGCATGGCATCTTCAGTTGTATCTCCTTTGTCATTTCTTGGGGGGAGGGTGTTGATCTATTCTGGTTATTCATGTTGCCAGAGTTCTTCTCTTGGGTCTGCACCATGTTTATTTTCCACTGTTTGGTCATTAGAACTGGTAGAGTGAGATTGAGTTGGGGTTCCCAGGTAGTAGAGATAGCCCCTTACCAGAGCTCTAGGCTTTGCAATTATGGCTTATTTCCTATAACCTTACCAGGACCCATTCAGAGTTTTGGCTAGAGACTCTGAGGACCAGGGATAGCTTACTTAGTGAGATAGCGCAAGCTAGCTCTGTTTTGATATCAGCGAACCTCTACCCTATCCTAAGAAACCACAGTATTAGGTTTAAATCTCAACTGTGAAGAGATACAAACAGCTGCAGCACCAGCCCCCACCCTTCAGTTCTTTTCCACTACAGAACTTCGAAGGTCAACCTCAGAATGTCCCCAAGTGTAGAGCCCCAGAAATGGGTTCCAACTGAATTGTCTTAGGCAGTGCAAACCCTGCTCAACAGAGAGGGAATCAAGGGTCTCCAACAGTACAATTGGAGCCAGGGATCCACACCCCACCCACCAGACTGAGTCCACACTCAGTCTACTTCTCTGCTCACAGGCCCAGCTGGAGCCAGGGTCAATGCCCCCACCCACCGGTCTTAGTCCACATGCAGCTAGCCTCTGCTTGCCAGACCTGTTGGAGTCAGGTGACCACACCCCCACCTGCCAGTCTCAGTCCACTGCCTGGCAAGCCTCTGTTCACAGACTGTTGGAGTCAGGGCACTGGGCCTGCCCTCCAGTCTCAGTCCACACACAGCTAGCCTCTACTTGCCAGACCAATTGGAGTCAAAGGACCACGCCCCTGCCTGCCAGTCCCAGTCCACTGCCTGGCATGCCTCTGTTCACAGGCTCTGTTAGAATCAGGGCACCGCATCCTGCCCGCAAGTCTCAGTCCTCATCTGGTAAGCCTCTGCTCACCAGCCCCGCTGGAGACATGGGAGCACACCTAGCAAGCCACTG
Organism: Arctocebus calabarensis; assembly: GCA_963573935.1. Classification (NCBI taxonomy): domain Eukaryota; kingdom Metazoa; phylum Chordata; class Mammalia; order Primates; family Lorisidae; genus Arctocebus; species Arctocebus calabarensis. The sequence continues at coordinate 10,131 of CAUYON010092669.1, forward strand.
CTCAAAGGTTCTGTTGGAATCAGGGGACTATGCCCTTGCTCTCAGGTCTCAGTCACTCCTAGCAAGCCTCTGCTTGCAAGCCCAGCAGGGGCTGGGGACTAGCCCTGCCTGCCGAACTCAGTCCACACAGGGCAACCATTCTCACACTGTGGGTGCCATCAGAACCAAGGGTTCTCCATCCCATCTGGCCAGACACAGCTTGAACTGAGGGTTAACACCACCACTGGCCAAGCATAGTCATAACTAGGGGATTGCTCCTCCTCCCACCAAGGGTCCCTTTCTTCCCACACCTTCTTTCTTCCCCATCAGTCACAGATTCTGTCCTGATGGTTGGCAGTCCACACTATGCCCAGATCTCTCAGGATAAGACCAAACACTGTGCTCTTCAGGGGGCAGAGCTTCAAACTACCATGTGAGTGGGAAAGGGTGGACTGGTAGTTTGGACTTGTGGGGGAAAATATCTGTTCAATTTTATGTCTGGCAGGGTAGTGTCTAGGTTCATAAGTGGGACCTCCCTGGAGAAAGAAACCTGGAGTTTAGTGGCTTCCTCTAGCGAGGTAAAATAAGAGGTCTTTTGTTCCCTGCTGGTTTGGGGATAGCCTGTGACAGGCCTCCTGCTTGGGGGAGGGGTCTCCTGTCCTCTAGTCAATAGGCTTTGTACCTGTACTTTGTTTTCTTGAATGCTCTTCCTTGGAGTTACAGCTTGCCAAACTTCTGTCTTGGCTCAGCTCCCCATCTTTGGCTTCATAGAATCTGATTTCATCCAGTTTTTCTTCCTCTGCTCAGGAGCCTCTGCCAAGGGTTGCTAACAGTCAGCTATCTTCCCAGAATTCTTCAACGATTTTTTTTTTCCACTGTTTTTTAAACACCCAAATCTGATATTGGGCTGCAAATTAATTTATTCCTTCCTTCCTTCCTTCCTTCCTTCCTTCCTTCCTTCCTTCCTTCCTTCCTTCCTTCCTTTCTCTCTCTCTCTCTCTCTCTCTCTCTCTCTCTCTCTCTCTCTTTCTTTCTTTCTTTCTTTCTTTCTGAAAGAGCCTCAAGCTATCACCCTGCCATAGCATCACAGCTCACAGCAACCTCCAATTCCTGGGCTCAAGCGATTCTCCTGCTCCGCCTCCCAAGTAGCTGGGACTACAGGTGCCTACCACAACACCTGCCTGGCTGCTTTTTGGTTGAAGATGTCATTGTTGT
>CAUYON010092671.1:0-17653 GCA_963573935.1 Arctocebus calabarensis
AAGAATGGCTAAGCATGAATCCCATGTACTCAAGTTTGATATGAGGACAATTAATGACAATTATTGACACGGTGGGGGGGAGGGAAGGGGAGAGCAGAGAGAGAAAGAATGAGGGAGGGGTGAGGAAAGGAAGAGCAGAGAGAGGGAAGGAGTGAGGGGGTGGGGTCTTGGGGTCTTGTTGTGTGCCACACCTTTTAGGGGCAAACATGATTGTAAGAGGGACTTTTCCCAACAAATGCAACCAGTGTAACATGGTTTCTTGTACCCTCAATGAATCCCCAACAATAAAAAAAAAGAATGAATGTTAAAGATAGATGAATGTGTCTTGATGGATTGGATGAGAAGATTAAGAAAGCAATCAGTATTAAGATGATGTTATTTTTCTCTTAATTATTATTTTTGGTTGCTGGTAATGTAGCTGAGAAAACTGTGGAGGTATTGATGTTTTCTTTGGAGGATGAAAAAAACAGTTCCACTTGAAGAATGCTAACTAGATAGAGAGGCTCTCTAAGAGCCTCCATATATAAATTTGAAGTTTAGAAAAGTTTCAGAGATGTACAACCTTATGGCTTCCCTGTGCTATTAGAAGAGGAAGAGTTGTCTTGGGCCATACATTGAATACACACCTTTTAATAATAGCTGAAGAACAAAACCATAAAAAGGCCATGCATAATTTTCTTGATATCAGCCCTCACTGAATTAAAATCCACTTAACGGAAGGAACAGATAGAAACTTGGATTTAGTCAAGTTTATGAGAAAATATGAGCAAACTAGTGATCCCTGAAAAAAGGGCAAGGTTCAAAAATTTGGAAAGCAAAGCTTTATTTCTCATAAAAGGTTGCAGCCTGTGGGTGTGTGTGTGGCCATTCCAACAGACTGGAAAGTAGAACCCTGGCCAGAAGCCACAGACATGTGCGTTTAGGCAGGAACAACAAAACAGAAATTGATCAAGAACACAATGACCAAATGTACCTATCTAAGAAGCTACACAGGGAGTCATAAATAAGAGAAACACGTGCCTGCACAATCAGGCTTTATTCCCCATTATGGAGTCCATGTTCAGAAACAGCTACCTTCTGCTGTCAAAAGGGAGAGACAGGACATGGGCACCCTCCCAGGGCATGCTCTATAAACTGGTAAAAACAACAACAACAACTAAAAACCAAACAGCACTCCATGGTTGGTTGTCTCTTATGAGGAAAAAAAGTGCTTCCCTGAATCAAAAGACTGGTTTCTGTACAACCTTTAGGAAAAAAGCTTGATGGTCACTAGCAAGGAAGAGGTTATAATAAAATATGCCTGACCCCCATCCCATCATGGCTGAGAACAGAGTTTTAAGTTTTATTTGGAGTCCCCTTGACCAACATGGGGTTCCTTTTATTCAGTGGGATACTTAGGATTTTATTTTGATTGAAATTAACTAAGTTCTATATACTTTGACCAGCTTCTCACGTCCTCATTTTTGTCCAATGCTAATGACATCATCTTGTCACTGGTTTATGCTTCTCACTTGAATTAATTTTGAATTAATGCTGAAATAATCTTCCTGCATAGGTCTGGATTTTCCGGTTTTCACTTTTAAGGATACTTGTTTCCACCTCATTCTTTTCAAATACAGAATACTAATAGAAAGTTAAACTTAAGTAAGAAAATAAAGTTTTGCCTCTTCTTTCTAAGGTAACTATGTCTCCTAGCGAAACCAAAATGAGACAAAGATAAATAAATAGACAAATAAATAAATCAAACATAGCTCTTATGAATTAAAAGCTACATCATTTTCTAACCCACTTGAGGAAAAAATACATTTTCTAGCATTTTTTAACTTAAATAGGAGAAGAAGAAAGATTATTCAATCACCATGCCTGGATATTTTTTCTGTCTTTTGTAGAGACAGGTTCTCTGTCTTGTACATACTGGTCTGGAACTCCTGAGCTCAGTCAATCGAGCCACTATACCTGGCCTATGTCCCACATTTTCTTAATCCACTCCTATGTTGATGGACACTTGGTTGATTCCACATATTTGGGGTTGTGAGTTTGACTTCAATAAACATTCAAGTATATGTTTCTATTTAATAAAATGACTTTTCCCCCCTTGGGTAAATACCCAATAGTGAGATTACTGGATCAAATGGTAGGGTTTACTTTCAGTTACTTGAAGTATCACCTGGCAATTTTGCATAGAAGTTGCGCTAGTTTGCAGTCACACCAAAAGTGCCTAAGTGTATCTTTCTCTTTCCATCCATGCCAGTTTCTGTTGTTTGGTGATTTTTGATAAAAGCCATTCTCACTGGACTTGGTGACATTCATGATATTTCATTGTAGTTTTGATTTGGATTTCCCTGACTAGCGATGCTGACCATTTTTTATTGATTGATTTTTATATTTTTTATTTTTTTTATTTTTATTAAATCATAATTGTGTACATTGGTGCAATCATGGGGCACAATGTGCTAACTTCATATACAATCTGAAATATTTTCATCGAACTATCTAACATAGCCTTCATGGCCTTTTAATCTCTATATGAAGACATTTATATTCTGCATTTAGTAATTTTCACTTGTACCCTTCTAAGATGCACCGTAAGTGTGATCCCACCAATCCCTCTCCCTCCAACTATCCTCCTCCCTCCCCTCCTCTCCCTTGCCCCTTTCCCCATTTCTTATGCTATAACTGGGATTTAGCCTTCATATGAAAGCTATAGATTAGCTTCATAGTAGGGCTGAGTACATTGGATACCCTTTCTTCCATTCTTGAGATACTTTGCTAAGAAGAATACGTTCCAGCTCCATCCATGTAAACACGAAAGAGGTAAAGTCTCCATCTTTGTTTAAGACTGCATAGTATTCCATGGTTATACACGTATCACAATTTATTAATCCATTCGTGGGTTGATGGGCACTTGGGCTTCTTCTACAACTTAGCAATTATGAAGTGGGCTGCAGTAAACATTCTGGTATAGATATCTTTATTGTGATGTGATTTTTGGTCTTCTGGATATATACCTAGTAAAGGAATTATAGGATCGAATGGCAGATCTATTTTTAGATCTCTAAGTATTCTCCAAATATCCTTCCAAAAGGAATATAATAGTTTGCATTCCCACCAGCAATATAGAAGTGTTCCCTTTTCTCCACATCCACACCAACATCTCTGATTTTGGGATATTGTTATGTGGGCTAATCTTACTGAAGTTAGATGATATCTCAACGTAGTTTTGATTTGCATTCTCTGATGATTGAGGATGATGAATATTGGCTTGGCGCCAGTAGCTCAGCGGGCTAAGGCACCAGCCACGTACACCTGAGCTTGCGGGTTCAAATCCAGCCCGGGCCCGCCAAACAACGACGGCTGCAACCAAAAAATGGCCAGGCGTTGTGGCGGGTGCCTGTAGTCCCAGCTACTTGGGAGGCGGAGGCAAGAGACTCGCTTGAGCCCAGGAATTGGAGGTTGCTGTGAGCTGTGATGCCATTGCACTCTATCCAGGGTGACAGCTTGAGGCTCTGTCTCAAAAAAAAAAGGATGATGAATATTCGTGCTTGTAGGCTGTGCACCTGTCTTCTTTAGAGTAGTTTCTCTTCAAGTTCTTTGCCCACCCCAAGGTGGGATCACTTGCCCTTTTATTGCCAATACATTTGAGTTCTCTGTGGATTCTGGTTATTAAACCTTTGTCGGAGGCATTCCCAGTAAATATTTTCTCCCATTCTGAGGGCTGTCTGCTTGCTATACGTACTATGTTCTTGGCTGTACAGAAGCTTTTTAGTTTGATCAGGTCCCAGTAGTGTATTTTTGATACTGCTTCAATTGCCTGGGAGTCCTCCTCATAAAAAAATTCAGCCAGGCCGATTCCTTTGAGTTTTCTCTGCACTTTCTTCTAGTATTTTTATAGTTTCATGTCTTAAGTTTAATCTTTGATCCAGTGAGAGTCTATCTTAGTTAATGGTGAAAGGCGTGGGTCCAGTTTCAGTCTTTTACATGTCACCAGCCAGTTCACCCAGCACCATTTGTTAAATAGGGAATCTTCATTTTTTATATGGTTATTGGCTATTATTATGTCTTCCTTTGAAGCTCCTGTTCATGTGTTTTGTTCACGTTTATGAAATTTTTTGACTTTTTCTTGCTGATTTGATTGAGTTTTCTACAGATTCATTTAATCAGCCAATTATTGGGTATATAGCTTGCAAATAATGTCTCCCACTGTGTAGGTTGTATTTTGCTATATTGATTGTTCCATTGACTGTGCAGGAGCTTTTGAATTTGATCATTTTTCATTGATTTGTTTTTGTGGTTGCTATGATTACTGTGGGTTCTTCTTCATAAATTATTTTCCTAGGCCAATATCTATAAGAGTTTTTTCAACATACTGTTCCAGAATTCCTATAGTTTCATGTCTGTTTTTGAGTCTGTTATCCATTGTGAATTAATTTTTGTGAGTGGTAAGACATGAGGATCCTATTTCTACATGTGGTAGGAAATCTTCTACATGGGGCTATTCAATTTTTCCAGAATCCTATCTTAAATAAGGATTCTTTTCCCCAGTGTGCTTTGTCAATTTTCTGCTTTGTCAAAGACCATATGGCAACATGAGGATGGCTTATATTTGATTTGTCTGTCCTAATCCATTGGTCTACATCTCTGCTCTTATGCCAGTACCATGCTATTTTCGTTACTATAACCTTGTAGTGTAACTTGAACTCTGCTAAAGTGATGCATCCCAATTTGTCCTTCTTTGCTTAAGGTTGATCTGGCTATTTGGCCTCTTTTCTGGTTCCATATGTAGAATTATTTTCCAGATGTGTGAAAAAAATGTTATTTTAATAGATATTGGATTGGATCTTTAGATCACTTTCGGTAGTACAGACATTTTAACAATGGTGGCTCTGCTGATCCATGGGCACAATATGATACATTTTTCCATTGGTTGACATCTATGTGATTTCTTTCTTCAGTATCTTATTGTTCTCCCTGTAGGGTTCTTTTACCTCTTTGGCTAAATCTATTCCTAGCATTTTATTAACTTTGTTGCTATTGTAAAAGGCACTGGCTCCTTTAATTTCATTTGAAGTTTTTTTGAATTCCAGGTTAATATGGGGTCCATGTGATTAGATCACATAAAGCACTCTCTAAGGGGCAAGTCCACATTGTGGTTGTGTCTTTCTCCCAAATTCTTTGACTCTCAGCTTGACTGTTGGTGTATAGGAATGCTATTAATTTTTTTTTTAATTGGGCAGAGGCACCAAAACAAGCTATCTTTATTTATTTTTATATCTCATTAAAAATAACGTCTAAGTATAAACTCTGCAATAAAAATGAAAACTGTGATCTTTTGCAGATTTTATCATCAGTAAGCAGAGGCACAATAAATACAACTTGCAATGCCATAGATGTTTTTATAAGACTTGATCTGACCTAGTCCTGCCATGGGGTTCTGAGGTGGCTTTAAGAAAAGTAGTCTCTGGAAGCTAGATTGTCACCAACATAAAGACTAAAAGTTTCTACCCCACAGCATTGTTGTAATAATTAAATAACAGAGGCAGAATGTTTAATGGTATATGGCTTGGCATATGGTAAGAGTATAATGAATTTAGTTGTTATCTTCAGATTGAAGACAAAATCATTAGATCTGGCTTAAAACGGTTGATGATTTAAACATCTAAATAACTATTATTAAAAAATAATTGATATATTCTGAATTATGACGAAAATTATCACAAAACTAAACAAAATAAATAGAAAAGCATAGAATCCTAATCACAAAGATAAGTGATATAACTTAAAATAATACCCAAAAGCATTAATCTTCTTGAAATCAATTTCATAATAATGAAAATCGGTCAAGACCCATATTTTAGTTCAGGTTTATCAAATTCCCAATATTTTCAATGTTTTTCATGTCACTCAAAATGACGAAGTTTAAGTTCTCCTTTGTCAAGACTCAGCCCAGGTCATCGTCTTTGACACCACAGGAACCTAAAAGTAAAAAGACTTAATGTATCCTTAATGCTTCAAGATTTTTCCATGAAAAATTGTATACCTTAGAGAATTTGGGCTCTCCAAAAATAAAAATTATGTTTTAAAATTAAAGGAATGATGAAATTAAAATGTATTAAACCTTTTCACACTTAAGGTGAAAATGAAATAAAGAGGCATAGTTTTCCCAACCAGAGAATATCTTCATACTTGTTTGATGTTGATCTTCAGGGGAAGGAAGTGAAATAATGCAGAGGGTAATCATCTGAAAAGCATTTAGGTGACTTTTAAATAATAATGGTAACAATGAAAAACTTCTGAATGCTAAAAATGTTATGCTGATTCTATAAAATTTTCGTTTAAATAGTTTGAAAGCACAAATTTTTTTTGTTATTCTTAATGGTTTCAGATAACATATGAATAGGAGATTTACCTTATAGAAATATTATTGACTTCCTTTTGTAAAAAAAAAATCTTAATATTTAATGTTGCTATGGATTGCAAAATATTCAAAGTGTTTCTCTGCTTAGAACAGGAATAATCTTATCTTTCATTGTTCTTATGCAGAAACCAAAAAAAAAAAAAAAAAAGGAAAATAAATTACTCAGCAGAATCAAGGCAGAAATGCAACAGGAAAGCCAGTCTTTAGCAATCAATACACAGGTATTTCTCCTGCTTTAGGAGGCTGCTTCTCTCATTGACACGTTACATGTGCTCCTCTTATATGCACCATTGACACATATTCTTTCAAAAAGGAGGCGATCGATTCTCAAATGTTGTATATCTATTAGTCAGAATGAAATACCTTTATTTGTCCTTAAAATTGATACATAATGCAGAAGTGGATTGATTTTCCAATTTCTAAGAATCAGGAAGTGTGTTAGTACATATCACTAAATTTGTTTTAAGCTGATGGCCTTCTCAGCATTCCTGGAATCACAATAGTCAGGAAAAATTGTCTATGATTATGGTCACACTTACAGTTATATACCAATATATAAAAGATCACTGCACTTTTACAATTAAATTAAATCAAATTTTGTTCTCATGCTAAAGATAACAAATTGAATTAAGCAAATTTAGAAAGTCGTTATTCTGTTTTGTGACAGTGATTAATTCATTATTCCATTTGGGCTTCTATAATGAAATAGCATAAATTGCGTGGCTCATAAACAACAAAGATATATTTTCTCATACATGGGACCAGACACTTGGAAGTCCAAGATCAAAGTGCTTGCAGATCTGATGTCTGGCGAGGCCTTTTTCCTCCTAGAAGGCATTTTCCCACAAGACAGAAGTGGCGAACAAGCTCCCTTGTACCTCTGTTACAAGAATGCTAATCCCATGGGTGAGCGCTCCACCCTCATGGTCTGGCCACCTCAAAAATTCCCACCTTTTAAGACTGTCACATTGAAGATCAGATTTCAATGTATGATTTTTCATGGACACAAACAGTTAGATCCTATTAAACAATATGCTTAAATTACCCTGTTCTTAGGATTTCTACCTCGTAAAACTTCTAAGTGAAGAAGTATACCTTGAATAGTAGACATTATTATGCACTGATTAACTAAGGGTCACAACATCAGTTGCAATCTAGGCTGTGGTAGGACAAAAATGTCCTTAAAATCTTTGCCCACAAAAGTAAAGTTTTATTTTGTGCTTATGCTCATGTAGATACTCTGTGTATTCGAACCCCAGGATGCAGATGAACCAGGCAGCCTTTCTCTGGATATCTTTAAAATGGGACAGAGAAATGGAGCATCACGCGGGCTATTACAGCTAACGAATCCCACTTGGGGACTCTGTGTTCTACATCATGGACATAAGTAACCCTCCTACAGAGCAGACCCCGAGAGAGGGGAAATTAAAATATACTTCCACATTTCACTTCATCCTATTTGGTTTACAAGTGAGAAAATTAGCCTTAAAAAATATAAATAACTTTTTCAGATAGTATCACTATTTAATTATCATGTCTATCCCAACGTGCAAGTTTAATCATAATCTTCTTTCTCTCAAGTTAAGGAAACATAAATATAAATGTTTTTAGACATATTCCAGCATGTTTTTGCAAAAAAGGAGGAAAGGAAAACTGGGATAAAGCAAATGGCATAAAATGTTTCTTGTGATATTCTCCATTATTAAATAAATTATTGATAACAGTATATTTACTATGAATGTATGTATTAAATAAATAGCCTCTACTTATTTTCTCATCTAAAATAAATATTTCCTTGGAAAAAAAGTTTCTAGTAAGAAAAATATAATATTTGGTTGGGGGAAACCATAGGTTCATATGTAGAATAATAGTTACTTTCTAGAAGTCTTTTACTCTTCCGTCTAAAATCTGTAACTCATGATTTTCTTCAGTCCTGAGCATGAAATAGGCAAAAAACAGACACTCCTTGAATATGTATTTAGTTGTTGAATAACAAATGGTGCCTTAAAACAAAAAATCATTTTCTACTAGTTTAACTGATAATACTGAACAGCCTGGAAGCAGGGAAAATAAAAATAAAAAATATTATTCTTAATGCTGTTTAAATTTAGAATTTTCGTATAAACTATTTGTTTAAAGATTTGAGACAAATTACATTCAAATAAAACTGAAACAACTTTTTTGTATGGAGGCCTCATGAGTTGGTAAAGGTTCATTAAAATAGGTACAGAAATAAGAGTTAGAACTCAGTTCTGCTCAAATTAACATTATAAACCTGGAAAGGTCTTCAATGCTCTTATTTTAGTTTCCTCACTGATATAATGAAGGAAATAAGCAAAATAACTTCTATCTTTACCTCAAAAATCTGTAATCTATATCTTACATATGAATAAGATCTTATATTGTGATGGGGGAAAGGATACACGTGTTTAAAGCATAAATCCACATACCTCATATTCTTTAGTCTAAACCACATAGCAATGGACTTTTATTTTTTTTAAGTGCAAAGTGAAAATACTAATACATATTTTACTCTTCTACGCATGCAATCTCACTGTAATTGGATTTTCCAGTGAAAACTTAATGTGAAATAAGGAATAATAGATCATTATCTGAGATGATGATGAGCCGTGCTTCTGTAAGTGTTCATCTTTAATTTTAATTTTATTCTATTTCACAGTACAATATAAGGAGCAATCCTTTATCAGCACACAATGAAATATCCAAAGTTAAGGCACAATCTTTCTTTATCTTGGCAAATATATATTTAAGTCTGAAAGTATTTATAGGCAAGAAAAATAAGAAAATGAATCCATTAAAATTTAATTGGTAAGAATTTTGTCATGTACATGTCACATAATATGCACTTTCCCCCATAATACCTTATTTAAATAGACGCGTTATTCAACATACTATAGCAATACAAAAATATGTTTGGGTTCTCTCCTTCTGTCTTTAATCAAAAAACTATTTTTGTAACCTTAGCTGTTCCTGCCAGCATCAGTCCAATATCAAGCTGTGAGCAAGATCATTCTCAATTCATAATGAACACTCAGGTTACATAGTCACTTGATACCTATAATCAGATTTTCATTTTTTACCATATCCCAGTATCATTCTAAGGGCTGCCTCTCAAAAGAATAACTATCTGTAAAAATGACAAGAATTTACTCCCAAATCCTGAGATATAAACTCTCTACATTGTGATTTACAGATGGAACTTTCAGGACCTCATTAGAGCATTCCTATTTGTCACAAATCCTTTGAGTATTGTTTGTTTAAATGTTTTATTAAGTTCAAAGGACAGAGCAGCTGCCGCAGCTTCCAGACTCACTGCAGGGCTTCTCTTGCTCTAGGCAATAATCAAACTTGGCAGCCTTCCTGGGACTCAGACAGGGAACGTAGTCTCCAAAATTTAAGGAGGCCTACTAAGTGTGGTGCCTCCATATTAATGGGATGTAATGCAAAGTGTACCGATTTTTCTTCACCTTAGATAAAATACAATAACCTGCTCTTACCCACAGGACCACCAGAAACATTTCCAAAAGAGAAGATCTTTGAATTTCTTTCATGTTTTCCTCTTAATCTCTGGCATACAATGTGTTACCAAGGGATTATTACTTTTTTTTCCTTCTTTCATCATGTCCAGTATCAAAAAAGTAGTGAAAGAGTGTGATATTCTGCAGGATATTAGGAGAATTAAGATTTTCTTAGGGTATGGCAGATTAGAGAATTAACACAGAAGTACAAAACTATAGCTATATTCTGTCTACCAGGTAATAATGAACTTCTTCTGTTGGTCATTCTAAATGGCTAGAGAGATTAAAAGCATTTGGTAGGGCAGTGCCTGTGGCTCAAAGGAGTAGGGAGCTGGCCCCATATACCGGGAATCACGGGTTCAAGCCTGGCCTTGGCCAAAAACTGCAAAAAACAAAAAAAAGCATCTAGTAGATCAACAGTCACACAACTGGTCACAGAGTTTTGTTGATTTACTTCAGTACATTATACCACAAATGGAACAAAAGCTTAAACTAGATGGACTGATTTTGATCTCCCATAATCATTCTCCAAGTGAATCTTCTTTAAAGATGATTTTGTTTAAGATGGAGGAGAAATAACCACACTTTGACAATAGTTTAAAATTATCCAGTGTACTCAATACTAAAATGAAATCAATGGAAAAACAACTACATGCACATAATGAGAGAAGAACACAAATACATTTAGGTGGGGGGGAAAGGGAGAGGGATTGGTAAGCTCTCCCCCAATGGGTGCATTGTGGGGGTATACAGAACATCCTCTGGATGAAAGGCTTAACTAAAACTTGAACTTTACCTTAGAAACACAAACAACATAACCTAATCCTTTGTACTCTCATATTAATCTGAATTATAAAATAAAATTCTTAGCACACATTAGTTGCTAAATAAATATCACATTCTTCTTCATTCATTTTATATGATTGTTTTATATAGACATAAAGGTAAGCTCAAAGAAGGACTGGTGGGCACGTGACAAAGAGATATGTTACCTTTTTCCAGAGCTAATTTAAGAATTTTCTTCAACATCAAATTCTTCATAACTGAGACATATAAAAAGAAACATTCTGTTATTATAGTGAAATGAATGAATATATATTTAATCCTCAATTCTAACTATATTTGGATTCCGTATAATGTAGTTACCCTCTAAATATAAAAATCAATCACCATCATCCTCAACTTAATCTTTCTGTTTCATTTTTGAAAGCCTTAAATCATATCTGATTCCATTTCTCATTTAGTAAAGGCATGCACTCTATTATTATAACATTTTCGTATGTTTTTTAGGTGTTGTTTTCCCTCATAGTAACTATCTACGTTTCAACCCTCAGGTACCTTTTTGAATCCGTAAGTTGGAAATACTTGTACTTGAAGACAGAATCATTAGGTATAAGAATTTTATTAAATTCTTGACATTTAAGAGATATGCAGACTTTAAGATATCTACTGTTTCTAAAATTTATATTTTTTATTGTTAAAATGAAGAAGACAAGAGTAGAGTCATTAACAAATGAGTTTTCAGGTTCAAATAACTCATAAAACCCTGGCAATGTAACCCATAAGACCCACAGGTTAGTTATCATTCCCATCAGACAAGGATTCCACTTTTCCTAATTATTTCTTATAGGAGTATACGTGATTACAAAGAAGAGACTGAATGGGTATGGCTAGTTTATCTCAAAGAAGACGTCTGATTAGGTTCTATTCATCTTTATATCTGTCTAGTCATATAACAACCTTAAGGATTTGACATTAATTTTCATATTCTGATGCATATCATTGATTATCAATTCCAACTATCAATCACAGTTTACATAATATAATATTTTTAAAACCAGGTGCAATATGATTGGTCAACTATGCTCAGTCTTTGGCAAACTCAACAGAAACCTCATTTATCTTGGATGAGCATATATTCCTTGATTTGGTCATATAGTCATAAGTCATTTAGTCATAAGTTAAAGGGTCATTTAGTCATTTAGTCATAAGTTAAAGGGTCAAATCTTCATGTAACCCTTATGGGAGGTTTTGGTATCCTTGTGTTAGAGTTAATTAGTCACAGACTATATTTATGTTCTTTTAAAATCTCTTTCAAATGTCTATTGCAATAAATCTATTTTTTACATTATTTATTAAACTTTTACTGCATCCTTGACTATTATGTTTCTAGCACTTTTCTAGGCTCTGGTAAAGACTGATGAAAAAAATAAAAATACAAAAAGGACACTGTGAGGTTCATTATAATCAGACATGAAGAAAATTAACAGGTAAGGTGTGAAAAGTGCTATTAAATTTAATAAAGCATCAGGCAGTGTAAGAGAAATGAGTAACTGAGAAGGACGTTGTATATAGGGTATCATTCAGAAAATCCTTCTCGTTAAGACACTGGAGCAGCTGGTTGTAGTGGCTCACATCTATAATCCTAGCACTCTGCAAGACTGAGATGAGACAGTTGGATTGCTCAAGCTCAGGAATTCTAGATAAGCCTGAGAAATTTACAAATTTACACCCCTTCTCTACTAAAATAAATACATAAATAACAGAAAAACTAACCAGGCATAATGGTACACACCTGTAGTCCCAGCACTTGGGAGGTTTAGGCAAGAGGATTACTCAAGTCCAAAAGTTTGAAAGCACTGTGAGGTATGACACCATGGCACTCTACCCAGGGCACCAGAGTAGAAAATAAATAAATAAATGCTAAATAAATAAATAGAACAAAATTTTAAAAAGTGAAGAACAAGGAGGAGTAGGAGGAGAGGAAGAAGAAGAAGAAAAGAGAAGGAGAAGGCAGCAACCCTGGAGCAAAGTGCCTTCAATGAAGGTTACAATAAGCCATATGGATTTCCATGGAGGGGTCATTACAGAAGTACAATGGGTTGTGGTAGAATAAGTAAGGTTCAAGAAACAGTAACAGGTAAGATCAGAACAGTAACCAAAACAAGGTTATTTAGAAATGTATAAGCAATAAGAAGAACTATCAATTTTTTTCCTGAGTAAAATATAAAGTCAAATTCGATGACACATAGAAAAGATCATTCATCATAATCAATTAGGATTTATCCCAAGGATGCAAGGATGGTTCAAGATGGTTCAAATCAGTAAATATGATGCATCATAACAGTTTGAGAACGAAAACCATTTGATCATTGGAGAATTTTGAAAAATTTTATGTGTACAATTTGTTCTGTGGTTTGAATGTTCCCTCCAAAATTCATGTTGTAATTTAATCTCCACTATAACTATATTGAGATTTGAGGAGTTTATGGGATGATTAAGTCATAAGCACTCTTCTGTAACCATCATCACAGCAGTGTGTTAGTTATTCCTCTGCCAAAATGATAACGTTTGTCTCCCATTTTTCTCTTTGTCTCATGTGCTCACCTGTCATTTTGCCACGTTAACATGCAGTGTGATATTTCTTTTTTTTTTTTTTTTCAGTGTGATATTTCTTAAGAAGATTGAGGGACCATACTCTCAGATTTCTCAGGCTCCAGAACTATAAGGAAAATAAACTTGAATTGTTTGTAAATTACTCAGTTCGAAGTGTTCCACTTAAGCTGCAGAAAATACATGAAAACAGCTGTTTTTAAGAAGGATATTTTTTATTTATTTTGCAATTTTTGGCCAGGGCTGGGTTTGAACCCACCACCTCTGGCATATGGGGCTGGTGCCCTACTCCTTTGAGCCACAGGCACCACCCAGCATACTTTTGATTTTTGAATAAAATAGTAATTAAGGATTAAATGGGGAATTAGAGCAATCAGTTCAGAAATTATAAAACATGAGGAGAGACTAATTGGCTATGGATAGGATGATAACTATAAGTTAAAAAAAATGACTTACAATTAGGATATATTTCAATGATTAATACAATAGGATTTGCTGATGCATTTAATTGTGGATCTGAAAAAGATTATAAAATTACTTCACAGATTTTTAAAATCCTTATGTTATTTTTATTATTGCTTCTATATAAAATATTCTTATTTCATTAAATACTCCAATATTGTATCTTTGACTTAATAAACTGAAGTTTTATGATTTTTATCCTTATCTCACTATGTTTTATCTCTTTGTACCAAGGTAATTATTTATTCTAATGTTACTGTTACTCTTTTCCAAGTGTTTTATATTGAATAAAATGTTTTGATTAGAAAAAAATTTTCCATTTAAAATAAATGGAACAACTTAGCTCAAATACAAATCATTAAGCATAGTCTGCAATCCCAAACTGGTCAGTCGGTTTCAATATTTCAACTAGAAGGCAATACCAAATATTAATTAATTCCTATCATAACTCTATAAATTAACATGTTTCTCTAACTGGAATCCAGGCTTATGGAAATAGCTGGATGGTTAGAGAGGGAATAACCTTTAATTTTTTGATTTGCTATATTGATTCTAACTAAACTCCTGTTTTAAATCAGTCTTTTATAATGACACTGCCTACTATTTCAATACCTAGAGTTTCTGCTATTCTCTCAATGGAAAATTGTTTAACATTCTATGAGTTTTTACAATGGACTCTCAGGATGTAGAAATTCTGAATTGTGGTAGCATTTGCTGAAAATGAAGTATATTTCTAGTTCTGACTCAGAATATATCATGTAACAAAGTTATGAGGGTGTTAATGTGAAAAATTTGAACCAAAACATGTTTCGTGTGGCCGTAAAAAAAGTCAATTATGGTTTGGCAAACGAAGATTGTTGGTATAAAAAGCTAATCTATTTCTGTTACTGACTAAGATGTGTGATAATTTTATTTATGATATCAAGAGTGAGCAGGTAAGGATATAAAGGAGATCAGAACAGATGAGCCAGTCTCCATATTATCTAATAGTATTTCCACAAAAAGGCATGAAGAGAAAAAGCAATGTTGCTAGTCCCCTATATAAAATGAATTATGAAATTTTAAAGTTGTGCTAATAGAGGCAAAGTAAAGTGGAGAGATAGGTGAAATTGATCATTGTAAGCAGCTGGTTTAGCTCAAAATAAATGTTTATAATAGGAATTTAGTATCATAGGTAAGTTGCTAATTTATGAATGTGGGACCTAACCCTCCTCCAAAATACTTTATCAAAACATTTCTTTTGCACAGTGGTATGCTTTGGAAGAACTGCTTTCAGTGTCTACACGAATATTTACCAACAGCTGAGGTACCTAATTCTATTTTCCTAATATTGATATAAAAATTGGGCTTGTTCAGGCAAAAAAATCTAGAGAGAATAATACATGTATATCACGCATTAAGGAAAAGCACAATTTGAAAATAATAAATAATTTTATTCTGACATTAAAATGCAAAGCTAAATTACATTGCAGTTTATATTTACACAAAGTTTGAACTTAAGGTTATAAATTTTGATAACCATTCATTTAAATCACATTTGAATTCCTAACAATTTCTAGTACTGACTAGGGCATTAATGACTGAGTATGAGTATAAGAAGGATAAAAAGTGAATATTCATTACTACAAATGTCAGAATATAGTACTTTATGGATTAAAATTATGTGCCTCATTTTTTAAATAATTTTATTAAATCATAATTGTGTACATTGGTGCAATCATAGGGCACAATGTGCTTCATATACAATCAGAAATATTTTGATCGTACTGTTACAGATAGCCTTCATGGCATTTTCTTGATCACTATATTACGTGCCTCGTTTTTTAAATTTAAAGAATGAAATTGTGTTATAAAAGCATAGTACCATAATACCTTAATATACATACTAAAACCTTGGACTTCATAAATAAATTTATAAAACTTTTTTTTAAAGTTAAATAACATGCTATGCTACTAAAACTCATTTTCTAGACTTGTACAGTTTGATATTATAGCCAGTAGTAGTAATTCCAGACTAAGTAGTATTGATTATCATACCGTATACCACTGGTATGGAATATTTTCATTACCACAGAATTCTACAGGACAGTGCTATTACAGGAGTATTAAATATATAAAAACAGTTTCATGAATTTTCCATATTCTTTTTTTAAGTTTGTTTTTACTGAATATGTGAACCACCATGGGGATTTAATATGACCCTATAATTCTTGCAAAACATAAAATCTTTAGTTATTTTGAATGCAAAGTCTCACAGGAATGCCATTGCTTTTCTTTAACTCTTTTTCTAAGTCAGTTCAGGAAAAAGAAGTTTAAATTAAATCAATATTGATTAAACATCTCCCAGCAATAAGTCTCTCATTTCACCCTGTCTCTTAAATGCATTAAAACTCAGACCAATGAATCTTTACAAAGAGAATATAACATAAAGTGAGGGAAGTGGAGGATGGGGACATTTAGGGCATGTTTTTATTCATTTGTATAGAAAAACACATTTCCATACAACTTCAGTAGAACTCTGAAAGAATTACACATAGCAATCTTTTCTAAAATGAAGAACTCTTACACTTACTTGGCTATGTACACAGACTTAATTTTCACAATACTTACAATTTCAAAATGATTGCAATTATGTAGTATCCATCATTGTTATAAGATTTAATTCTTTATATGCCACTTTTTAAACTGACAACTGTGAGGTCTCATATTCATCCAAATTTCTCAGATCCTTGTTAAAAGAAAAACTTTACAGAAATTAAATTCAACAGAGTTTATTTGAAACTGGGTATGGTGGCTCATCCCAGTACTGTGGGACGCTAAGGCAGTGGAGTCATTTGAGGAGAGGAGTTTGAGACCAGCCTAGCTAACACAGAAAGATCCTCATTGCTACAAAATTAAAAACAAAAAATAGGAAGGTGGAGCAAGATGGCAATCGAGCCGGTCTATTAGCCCACCCCTTGCACGACAACAGGTTATTTTTATTATCTTCAATTGTCAATTGTATTTTTCTTTTTCCTTTCTTATGTTATGTAACTCTTTCACAAACACTACTTTCTTTTTTCTCTCTCCCCTTCCATTTCTTCCCTTCTTATAACTTCTAAGAGTGCTTACATCATATTTTTAGAGGCTATTTCCCCTCTTTTCTTAGGTATTTTACAAGTATCATTTTTATTGTAGATTTCTTTTTTCTTCCTATGTTCTTTGTTGTTGCTGTATGGTTGTTTTTTTGTTTGTTTGTTATGTTTTGTCTGTATGTCCATGTGTTTCTGACTGTGGGTGCATCTGTGGGCTTAGATGTCTGGTAGCCCTTCTACGAATGTGTTAGCCCATTTGCTATTAATGTGATTGGTGTTATAAATGTTTTCCTTGCCACCTTGATACTTCAGTTCACCACCTGCCCCGGATTGGAAGTCTAGAACTACAACTCATCCCACAATCCAGACTGACTGCATTAACAATTGGACTGGAACTCTTGAACTGTACAGGCTGCAGTCACCACACCAGTATCTAGGTGGAGGCCTGGTCAACCACAACCGTAGAAGTCTCCAGTCCAATTTCACTCTCCTGCTCATAGAGCTAAAAAGTGAAAAACAAACATGGGTCAGAACCAGCGGAAAAACTCTGGCAACATGAATAAACAGAACGGTGCAACTCCCCCCCAAAATGACAAACCATCCAATCCAGACTATCCCATAGACAAACAGATAGTGGAGATGTCTGAAATCGAATTTAGAATCTGGATAGCAAACAAGATTAATAAAATGGAAACTAACATGGAGGTAGAGATTATAGGATTAATTCAGAAGATGTCTCAAGAATTCAACCAATTCAAAGACAAAATGAC
>CAUYON010092675.1:0-14478 GCA_963573935.1 Arctocebus calabarensis
CTTCTGTGGTAAGCAATGAGACCACTGCTATACTCTATCTTGTCTTTCTCTTGAGTCATGTCTGTTTATAGAGACTGAAAAGTCAAGCTCCTGTCAGCCATTCCACATGAATAGCCTTTCTGCCAACCTTGAAGTCACAGGTGATAAGCTACTGTGGGATGGGTCTTTAAATCCCTCTTGGTTCCGGCAAAGGGTGCTGTCCCTGCAAGGCTCAAGGCTTTCTCTGCAAGGAAAATACAGTGGAGGAGTTCCAGGGAATGAAGGAACATTGGAAGGCTCCAGAACCAATTATGTTTCTGCTGTTTTTCTCTGGTTGAGAGTCAAAGAAAGAGTAGGAGTATTAGTCATAGGTCCTGGGGTTGCTAGCAATGATGGTGACCACACAGTACTGGGAAGATTTCTGGTAAAACTCCTCTGAGGGCCACTCTCCCAGCTCTTTTGCTGTTGACTCATGTCTCCTGTGTCCCAATCCTCTTTGACTCCTCATCTCTACAGTCCATTGTCAAAATCTCTCCCCCAGTGCAGGGTTTGCTCTCTAAGGTGTTTCCTTGTGGTGAGAGCATCTGCTTTTCTTGCTAACGACTTCAAGTCAGGAAGGGACTACTCTTTTTGATGGTTAAGCTTGTGCTGGCTTCCTCTGGTGTTTCTCAGTTGCTCTGAGTGTGTTTAAAGGAGTTGTCTTCTTTGTCTTTCCTACCAAACTTGATTAATTCCAATTGTCTTTGCTCTGTGTTTGCAGAAGAGGCTGAACTGCGTTATGGATGGAGAAAGGAGACAAAAAACTCTCAGTGTGAAGGAAAGGGGCATTTTACTCCTTTCTGAAAGGCATTCATGGTGACCAGGAGTCCTCATGGGAGAAGCTAGAGGTGACAGTTTGAGGCAAGAGTGGCCCCATATGAAATACCCCAAATAAATTACAAGTTAGCTCATTGAGGAAACCCATATGAGAGCTGATCACTCTGCATTTTGAGCACTCACAGAAGTTTTGGACTTCAGAAAGAGAAACTCAGGCACATAATAGGGGGTAGTATCTCCGTGGATGACAGCCTGAGAATGTACACCCACCATTCACTACACTGTGATCCAATCACATTCAAAACCTAAATTCCAGTTCACCTCCTTCTTCAACAATGGTAAAGATAAAAACAAATTTTTAAGGTGAGGAAAGGCAAAGAAAATGACCCAGAGAAACCTATTTGTTTGCTCTGTTTTATTCACATAAATGGAAAGATTCAGAGGCATGGCAGGTTTTCTAAGATTTCAGCTGGGTGTGACTAACTTGCTGCAAAAGTTTTTACTAGACAAAATGCTTAACCTGCCACTATGGGGGTAAAGTGTCTTCTTAAACAACTTCCAACAGATCAAATTGTCTCTAAATGGACAACCTGCTACTGTCGTGTTAAAATGTCTACTCTCAAAGATGTTTCTTTCAAGCCTTTCAGTTTTTGCAAAGAATAAAGGTCCAAAGCATTGCTCATATAACTCTCAATGGGAAGAAGAAGAAGAAGAATAGGAGAAAGAAAGAAAGGAAGAGAGAAAGAAAGAAAGAGAGAGAGAGAGAGGGAGCGAGAGGGAGGGAGGGAGGGAGGGAGGGAGAGAGAAAGAAAGGAAGGAGGGAAGGAAGGAAGGAAGGCAAGAAAGGTGGCTCAAAACAATTTCTTGGTTTTTTTTTTTTGTTTGCTTGTTTGTTTGTTTTTGAGACAGAACCTCAAGCTGTCACCCTGGATAGAGTGCAGTAGCATCACAGCTCACAGCAACCTCTAATTCCTGGGCTCAAGCAAGTCTCCTGCCTCTGCCTCCCAAGTAGCTAGGACTACAGGAGCCCGCCACAACGCCCGGCCATTTTCTGGTTGTAGCTGTCAAGGTTGTTTGGCAGGCCCGGGCTGGATTCAAACCCACCAGCTCAGGTGTATGTGGCTGGCGCCCTAGCCCGCTGAGCCACAGGTGCCGAGCCCAAAACTTTGAAATTCTAAATGCTCCCAAATCTGAGACTTTCTGAGTGCTGACATGATACGCCAAGTGGGAAATTCTACACTTGACCTCACATGATTCAATCAAAGTCCAGTCAAAACTCTTTCACGTACAAGATTCTTGAGAATATTGTATAAATTGCCGTCAGGCTCTGTATAGGGTGTGTATGGAACATGAATTTTGTGTTTAGGCTTGGGTCCCTTTCCCAGCCCAAGTTACCTCATTATGTATACACAAATATTCATTCTATTTCTGAGAAAATCAACCTCTAGTGGCAGCTCTATCAGTGCCTGAGGAAAGTATCCGAAAGACAATGTTAATTTACATGATCTCTTGAGTTACATTTATGAAAATTTCTTGGGCAAGGACAACACCAGACCTCTGTAAGCAACAGAAACTATTAGTGAAACTACAGTGAAACTATATTCCTCTATTTCTATCTCAGTTTAAAATTGCCTTCTTGAAAGATTTCATTCAGCTATCCTTAACTTTTAATCTTAAGATAACAAGGTCTAGAAGCAAGGAAAGGAGTAACAGAATAAATATTAAAAACTTGAACGAAAGTGTGAAATTATTAGACTGTTTATGTAAGATGTACATGGTTATATATAAACAGAAATATGTATGTATGGATACTATGTGTGCATTTATATATATATACATGCACATATTATAAATGTATAATATACATATATATGTATACACACTTATTCCCCTCCAAAGGGGAAACTATTGTTGCTAATGTTAGTGGCAGTAGAAGATAAAAATGATGATATAGACATCATAACATCAAGAATGTCTTTTCCAATAGAATCCACTTAGCCAATGAGTTTATACTGTAATGATGGGCTAACTTGGACTAATATGAATTGTAAATATAAACTTTTGATAATACTAAGCCATAATAATATGCAAACATTAAAGAGAAGAGTATTATTATAGCAATGGAGTTAGGTGAACAAAGACACTATCCTTGGAAACATTCTTACCTGTCGATGAATTAATACTTGATTTGGGCTGAGCATTGAGCTGGCTTTCTCTTAGCATTCGTCCAAAAGATCTAATGTTGCCTCCTCGATTATTATAGAAGTTTATCAGTTATTTTGCTTTGGAGGTTGCAGTGCAGTACCCAGCACAATGGCTTAAACGTTGAGTGGGAGACAGAATAGTACAGCCTGGATACGGCTGTGTAGGTTTGAAACCCAGCTTGTATTTATTATCTGTGTGATCTTGGCCAAATCCAAAGTGTCTGTATGGGCTTATTAATAGCACTCAAGTTATAGGATTGTGGAGCTTAATAAATGAGTTAACTTGCATGTAAAGTGCTTAGGACAATCTCAAAATAGTAGGAACTGAAGAGGTGTTACACTAGTCTAATTAATGTGGCAGATCTTTGTTGAATTTGATAGTTTTCTTATAGATAGGATTGACTGACTTAAATATAGTTTAAATGTGAACTAATAAATGGGGTGGTTCAAGGTTTAGGGAATTGTTTTGCCATATCTCACCTACAAGCATATTTACTCAATACAATGCGAGAATAATTTTTCCATCTTTTTTCTCTCCCAAGTGCTAATATAATTGTCTTCCTATGAGGCAGAAACTTGAATAGTTTCGCTCTTACTTAATGATCAATTTGTAACTATGTTTTTAAAGTTAGTTTCCTAAAAGAAAGTCTAAGAAGGGAATCTAGCTTGGTTAGTTTAGCAATGTTTTTCAAATGTTTTTAAAACATTAGTTATAAATCAGTTCAGTGGTTTGCAGTCAATTAAAAAAATGAAATAAAATTAGAAAATATCACAAGTAAGGGTACACGTGACATATATGTCTATGTATACAGACATATAACACATGACTGTGTGTGAAGTGATTAAGGCATGGACTCTGGAGCCACATGTTTGTATTCAAATCCTGGCTTGACTATTTTGGACAACTATGTGCTTCAGCTGACTCATTTGTAAAAGAGAAATGATAAAGGCACCTACCTTAGGATCTTGTGAGAATTAAATGAGCTGCCATATGTAAAGAGCTTATAATTTATAAGGCACTATCTGTACACACAGCACCCAATATATATGCACATATATAGTAAGGGGTACATAAAAGTTATACATGTGTGTATAAAATATGTATCTTACTGAGTTGTGGTCAAAAAGGGTGAAAGTTAACTGTTTTATCAGGTGGGAGCTGGTATTGCTGAGTGGATTTGGAGTGGTCAGGACCTGGTCTGGTCAAAACTCTGCTGATCCCTGTGTGATCTGAAACATGTTACCTCACCTGTCTGTCTTCATTGTCTTTCTCTCAAAGGTGATTTGGCACTAAATTATCATCCTAAATGTGCCAACAAGCAGTATAATTGTATGCTTCTGTTAATCTTTCTGGCTTTTACACCTCTCCCTCTTCTTCCTAAACAAATTGGGAAGTTCTTTATGGCCTGCAGCGTTTTGAGTTTGGTCATTGCCCAGAATGATGAATGAGAATTAGGTACCTGAGGAGAAAGGGATCTGCTAGGGACTCTCCATATAGGAGCGTGACCAACTAACCTCATCAGATTCTTCTTTTGAGGGAAATTTGACTGTGAGAAGACAGGCAACATTAGGGCTTCATGGAAGAGACATCAGAATGAGAGAAAGTATCCTTCAAATATGAACAGGGAAAAAATGGCCTATAGAATCAGTACTGGCAGCAAAGTTCTGCTTAGGGGAGGAGACCATCAGAACATGCTTTTGATTAGCTATTGTGGTTGTAGAAAGACTAATGTTTAGGACATGCCATAGGTAGTTGAGAAGTGAGACGAAGAGGTGGTAGAGGTTGTGGTGAGGCAGGACAGAAATGAAAGAAGAGATGAAGGGAGCTTGAGAGGCATGAGAAGGTATAGCTTGAACACAAAAGATAGCCAGTGAGTTTCCTGGGAAAAAGGGTGGTTGCTAATGTGTTTAGCAGCAGGGATAGCCAAACTTCAATTTTTTGTTGGCTCTGCAACACTGGAGTGCAACCCCTCTCTGTTGCCCCACAGCCTCAGGCTTGAGTCAGTAGTGTCCCTGATAGTAAGGGGATTAAGAAGGGCTCATGAGCTTAATAATAAGGTAGAAAGTGAAATGCAGAACAATTACCAAGAGTTTAATGAAAGCAGATTAGAGTTGAAAAGTACCCCTGCTGCCGCCCCAGCGGAGTACCAGAGAGAGTAAGGAATGCCAAGTTACCCATTATATGTGGGATTCAGGTTCCTGTGTTACTGGTATTAAGGCCCTTATAGAGGAGGCATCATGCAGCTTGTCCTTGCACCTTCTGCCATGTAAGGGCTCACCAAGAAGTCCCTCACCAGGCCTAATGCCAGCACCTTGATCTGGCATTTCACAGCTCTAACCTGTGAGAAATAATTTTTTTTTTACTTTATAAATGACTCAGTCTCAGATTTTTTTTTTTTAATAGCAGCACAAAACCAGCTAAGACACAAAGTGAATCGAGCAAGTGTTAAGGAGGCTGATGCATGCTAGGATCTAACTATCACAGTGTGTTGTTTTTACAGTGTTTCTGATAACTAGCGAGTAAGAGTTCCATGATCAAGTAAGTTTGGGGAGTGCTACACACTGCACCACTCACTCCCCCTTGAAGACCCACAGTTAACATGTTAAACTCTGAGAAGCCTGGGAGGGAAGGTTACCCAGATAGATGCCTTCCTTGCAGCCTGAAAGAACAAAGGGAACACAATCTAGTTTCCAACTAACTGCCAGATTTTTCTATCATGGTTTTAAAAGGATTCCCTGATCAACATATGCCAAATGAAACTATCTCCCCTATAAAGTGCATTCGTTCGCCTATTTTCACCATAAGATCACTAGCCATTTCAGTCATCCCAACTAGAAGCATTCCATTTTTTTGACCCTTTGTTCTCTCTTACACCTACCATACACACGTGACCCCTTTAATTCATTATTAGGTTTTGTTTTGCTTGTAGAACACATATTCCTTGCTACATGCCAGAGGTTTTTTTTTTTTTATAATTTTATTGAATCATAATTGTGTACATTGGTGCAATCATAGAGCACAATGTGCTTCATATACAATCAGAAATACTTTGATCGTACTTTTAGAGATAGCCTTCATGTCATTTTCTTGATCACTATATAAAGACATTGATACTCTACCTTTAATAAGTTTCACCAGTACCCTGCTAAGATGCACCGTAGGTGTGTTCCCACTAATTGGGAGTGGGTACTTTTAAACAATAGTTTATCAGAATGGCAGGTATTTTTCTGTGTGCTAATCTTTGAAATGTGGGGGTCTGTCTCACATGCTTCTTAAATACTGGCCCAGAAGGTGATCTCTGAGTGTTAGTGTCCTGTTCCCACGTATCAGTTAACAGCCACACCGTTCAGGTGTCCTCCTGGGTTCCTGGAAACCAGCCTATCAGCTCATCTCCCTCTAGAGAACAGAAATCAGGCCTGTGGAAGACACTGTACTGGTAATAGAAAATGTAGCCGTCACCTACTGCATGCTTACTGAGTGATGTCCACGCACTAAACTCCTGACAGATATTATCCCTTTAGGCTTCATTGAACCCTTTCACGAGACAGGGAAAGTCTAATCCCCATTTTACAGGTGATGCAGCTGAAGATTAGAGAGATGAAGTGATTGGCCCGTGGTTGCATAGAAGTGAGTAACGAGGCTGGAATTCAGACCGAATTCCAGGCTGGAATTCTCCGTCTCCAAAATTCTAAATGTGAGACCAGCACAACGCCATGAGATGGAGTCTGAGACGGGTACAGTGGAACCCCAGACATATTACGAGTGAACACAGAGGGAAGAGGGGGCGGACGCACGGGGCTGTGGCCACCAGGCCTGCCACGGCCTCTCTGTGTGACCTTGGACAGATTAGCTGAATTCACTGAGCTTTTGTTTCCTTATCTATGAAATGAAGACAATACCCTCCTCCTTTGGTTGGTGTGAAATTTTAATAAGATGCCGAATACCGCCTGTCACTTCTTAGTATCTCCTTTGTACTAAATGAAAGATACTAATCAAAGTGATCGGGAGGAAGTCTCCTAACAAGGGCAGAATGATAATTAATTTAGATGAAATTATGTAGGACGCATCCATGTAAATGACCAGCACTCATGGATCAATTCCCAGCCCCCCCCCCTTTAGTCCCTGATAATGCTCACCTAAACTTTTGAAGGCTCAGAGGAATTACCTTTGGCATGTAGGTGTCATTATAGATGAGATCCTGGCAGCGGACTGTTCTACCTCCACAACACCCCAGAAACTCAAAAATACCTGGATGCCAACTGAGGATTCTTTCTGCTCCATAGTATATTTATATAAATCCACACTCCTCTTGAAAGTACAGCTGCAATCCCAGCACTCCATGAGGCCAAGGCGGGAGGATCACTTGAGCTCAAGGAGTTCAAAACCAGCCTAAGCAACATTGAGATCTCCGTCTCCACAAAAAGTAGAAAAGTCAGCAGAGTATCACAGCAGGTCCCTGTAGTCCTGGCTATTTGGGAGGATGAGGCGGGAGTCTGAGGTTGTAGTAAGTTACAAATGATGCTCCTGCACTCTAGCCAGGGCAATAGAGCAAGACTCTGTCTCACAAAGAAAAAGCATATATATTATTTCATGCTACATCTACACTCTTCCTCTAATACTCAATTTCTTTCTCAACTTACAACACACATGGCTGATGAGCCAGCCTCCCTCCTCCCTCTCTCCTGTTCTCTCTCTCACTCCCCTGATATGCAGGTCCCACAAGAAATCAAGGATTACAGACTGGTGGAATCTAAGTGTTCTGGACAGCAATGCAATTTTAAGACGCTCTGCTAAACGCAGGGCAAGTTGTCTCCATCTTAGGCACTACATCACATGAGAAAGAATTCACCGCTCATCCAGACCCCGTAGAGTAGCCTGGCTATAGAGAGCCAAAAAGAAAACTGGCTGTCCCTTGGACACTTTGCTTTGAAGTCCAGCTTTCTCTCCAAGGTGGCTGAGTCCTTCCACCTCACTGCCAGCCCCTGCCCCCAGGCTCTATCTGAACCACCCTCCTCTCTGGTTAAATCTATGAGTTCCTGTGGTGAGGAGAGTGGCTCCCACTGGCTCAGGCCTATTTCTCCAGGTTATGTATGTCACAGTTTTCCATGCCTCTAACAAGACTCAATTAAAAATTAATCAGTCCAGCATGGCAATTTGGAGAGGTAATTGTTTCTTTTCCTGACTCCCTGGCCATGGGCTAAAAGCACACCCAGAACCTAAATTAATCATCTAATTGGGATTTTTCCATACTCCAGCCATTCAGCCTTCCAGCAGTCCCGGCACTGCGCTGCGTGACCTTCATAATTAGATTGCCCTATTGTCCACTCTGCAGCGTCCTCCCCTGCTTTCCCTTCCAACTGCCTTTAGTAAAATGGAAAATAGCCATGGAAGCCATTTACCTGGGCCCTCTCCAATGGCCAAGAGGATTTATCTTCAAAAAATAAACTAGCACTCATGAGGAAATACTAGGAAGAATGGCGCAGGTTAGTATCGTCAACACAGCTTGTCATAGAAATGAAAAATTGGTTATAACCTAATGGGAGGACTTGATCAGTTTAATAAAGTATAGGATAACCCAGTGGGGCAGCTTTTTAAAAAGAAATGATGGAATGTTATGTGCACAGAGAATTATAGGACAATACATGAAATATGTGATATTTGCATGAAAAGAAAGAAAATAACAGTAGAAACTCTGTAAGTTGACCACCCAAGGGATTGTAACAACCTGGCCAGCATACTGAGGTGGGCAACATAAGGAACCGGAGTTACTGTACTGATCTGTACATGTGGTGCTTGTCCAGTCTCTGAAAATTAGGTCAACTTTAGCAGGGGGTCGATGTAGGACTGTGTAACCAACCATGGAGGTCCTACTGTGTGTATATGCAACGAAACATGTGTTAGACATATATTACACACATCTCTTTTATACGTACTTATGCCCGGAGAGATGAATATATACATATGTATATGTATTTTAATATGTATATGCCTAAATTATCTCTGGAAGAGATCAAAAGAAGCTAAAAATATCCAC
The DNA here is from genome assembly GCA_963573935.1 of Arctocebus calabarensis. Taxonomy (NCBI): domain Eukaryota; kingdom Metazoa; phylum Chordata; class Mammalia; order Primates; family Lorisidae; genus Arctocebus; species Arctocebus calabarensis. Next base: position 9,035 of record CAUYON010092675.1, read on the forward strand.
GACATCTTGAAAGATAAATTGGAAGCCAGGAGGGGAAACAAGAGAAATTTCATTCTACAACATTGGGGTGCTTTTTGAATTGTGAATATTTGCCTGCCCCCCCAAGTACATTTATATCTCTAATACCATTTAACAACAATTAGTTTATGATTGAAAATTCTAACATATAATCATACATGAATAAATAGTCAATTTAAATAATTTTAAAAATGACAAGAACAGGGGAAAAGAAAACTAATGCTTACTGGGCTATGTTCAAACCATGTATATCCTCATTTAAAACTCACAATGGCCCTGAAAAGTTTAAGTGTCTTCATCCCTCCATTTTTTAAAACAAAGCAATATATTAAGCAGAAAAAGATGAAATTAGGTTAGTTTGTCTCATAGTATTTGTGTTGACTCAAAGTAGCTAATAATAATTCATACAGCATCTTTATGTTTAATTTCAATGCAATAAATACATTATGTTTACTCTTCCCAAATACAGGTATCCATAAAGTTCACGTGCAATTCAAAGCAGTTGACTATTGTAAATTGCACAGGAACCTTATGGACATCCTATATAAGATAAATATTACTGATCTTTTGGGCAGTGTTTGTGGCTCAAAGGAGTAGGGCGCCGGCTCCAGATACTGGAGGTATCGGGTTCAAACCCAGCCCTGGCCAAAAACTGCAAAAAAAAAGAACAAACAAACCAACAAAATATATATATATGATCTTTTTATATCCACTTTCTCCATTTTGACATTAATCCATTCATGGGGCACAGCCCTCACAGCCTAATCACTTTTTAAAGCTCCCACCTCTTAATACTGTTACAATGGCTTAAGTTTCCAACACAGGGTTTTGGAGGCACACATTCAAACCATAGCACAGGTAATCTGTCTTTAGTAGCCTCACTTCAGCCTTTAACAAGATAAATATGTGTACCTACACTGACAAAGAACAGGAGGAACATTGCCCTACGTTTCATTGCGATAGCCAAACAATGCTTGTAAGTTTCAACAACATCTGTTTTACATATCATGTAGAAGGTGCACTTAAGCCCCATTTTTAATTCTTTTCATTTAAAGTATCCTATACAATCAAATGCTTATGCAGTCACTTCACAGGTCCTATCTGGACATAATAAAATTATTTACATAGCTTTGAATGGTGTATCATAGATGGTATTACGGTGATTCTTCTAACTCTCTGTGAATAACAGTCCCTGAGCTTTATTAGCCATATCTAGGCAAAAAAAAATCTCCCTGGAGAGAAGAATTTGCAGCAGGCAGAGAGCTCTGGCTTCTTCATGTTCCTATAGTGAAAAACGCCAAGAGGACTCCCAAGGACCTCTGACCTTTTCTCCATGCCTGGAGGGGCTCCTTTCCAGGGAGAAAGAGTCACGGGCCTACTTTCCCCTCTCCCCTTCCTTCTCCTCTGGTCAGCCTCACCTGTGATCACCCAGGGTAGGAAGAGACGAAAGCCCTCCCTGGGCTCTGATAACAGGCTTGCATGACTGTAATTACAGGCTTTTGCTCCTAAGCTATCCAAATGACAGTCACCATCGAGACTGAAACTCCTCAGTCAGATGGAATCAATTACTGGGCAAAATTGGGAGGTTAATTTTCCCCAGAATGAGATATGCCTTTTAGCTTTGCCATCTCTTCACTCCAGCTGGTAGCTTACTTGGTTGCATTGTTCTCCAGCCCTAAGAACGAAGTTCCATTAGGAAGGATTTTCAAAAGAGTTGATTTGAAAAGGAAACTCCATCAGCGCCCAAACTCAATACGTGCTGAACACAAGGACTGTTATTAACAAAGCCGCGTGGATGGCTAATCACTAGAATTTACATTTGATGGGCGTGGGGTTAATCCAATAAGAAGAAATGGAATCTCCCTGTACAGTGCCTCTTCAAGGCTCCCTGGTTCTCCCTTAGCATAACCCAGCTCTGAAAGAGCTTTCCCTGCTCTGGGAAATTTCCACGAAAATAAGCCAATTCCTTCATTAGAATAATTTTCGAAGTATGACAGAGCATCTCTTTGAAAACAAAACAAAAGTCAAAACAAACAGTATTTATCTTCAAATGGAATGGCCTCCTCTGAATGGCTTAGTAGAAGTATTAAAATAGCTTCCACTTTTTAGATGATAATGATAATAAAGATAAAAACAGCAACTAAAATGTAGTCGACATGTACCATGTTTTAGGAAAGGCTACATTATCATCTATTCATTAACTCAGTCCCCTCAAAACTGCTCTAAATTGAGGCGGTGAAAAGTTGGATAACTTGTTTGCATTCACCTAACTATTAAGTAACAGGGTATATGAACCCAGAGCCTACAATTTTACTGTGCTTTGTGACCACTTAGTCTTTGGAATCCACATGCGTATAGATTCCAAAGACTATCTATCACTTTGTAGGTGAGGAATCTAAAGTGTGGTGTTTAGATAGCCCCTAAATTAACAAAGCCACAATTCCATACCAGATCCGTCAGACTCCATAGAACAGAGCCATTAAACCCTTACAAAGGCTTTGAAAAGAACCACTATTGCAAGGCATTAGGTGATGGTTAGCTAAAAATCACTGGTAGTGATAATCATTTCTATCATTTAATTTCTTTTATTAGTGCTCTGGAGGGGGATTTACCAGTCCTATAATTACAGAATACCCCTATATTGTATTCTGAATTCCATACAGCTGTTTTCTTCATATGATTAGATGGTCATTCACACTCTATCAGGAAACAGGCTTCAGGAGCTTGAGTAACCTGCAATAGATCTTTGGAATCAATATTGAGTCCCATTTCTGCTACTGAAACCCAGCTCCTCTGCCCCCATGATATTCTAAAAGATTTAAAAGCAGATACTTTATTATTGCTTCTCAATCTCTGATTCTGAAAAATGAGCCATTATTTGCTAAGTTTCTGCCATGACTATGTTGGTTTAATCATTCAGCAAGCATTTACTACATTTGCCCTGTATACCAGATTGGGAGCATGGTGGTAGACCACTGTTAAGGTCTCAGAACAAGACAGAAAATGCCCATGCTTTCACGGACCTTATATTCTGCTGATAAATGCAGCAAGAACATTTGCAAAGGGCTTTTACACTTTGCACACACCTGATACATTGTGTAATGTCGCTGGGAATTGAATTTAATGGCAAGTAAGTTACTGTTGTCTGGGTAGAAGTAAAACATGCTGGATTCTTTTTCTTCCCCGAAGGAGTATATACCATAGTAATGAAGGCATTTATGAATATCTGAATGTGACCAAGGGGAAAATAATCCAAATTGAGATCGAAAAAACATATAATTTTTCTTTCATTTATGAGGATGTGGGATGTGGGTGGAGGTATTTACATTATAGCTGGTCTCTCATAGTTCATACAGTGTTGGTGTACATGGATCTTTAACCTCATGAAGAAATATTATTGCAAGGAAACATGAAAAATAGAGATTGACAGCTATTTCTAATTTAAAACCAATTTTAAGTGGAGCTGCTTCATTTCTAAAGTCAAGAAAGAAAGCAGAATTATAACTTCCTAACTAAACATAATATACAATACCTAATTATGTGTATTCAATATATGATATTTTTATAAGTGGCAGAGAGAGACACAGATAGATGATAGAGTTCATTGTTAGAACCTGAACTTAGCAGCATAATGTCCTGAATTCCAAATTTCATACATTGAGGCTTGCCCATATTAAAAAGATATCTAGGTTGATACCATACTGGATAAGCTAAGAGGACATTCTGTTCTTAGTCCCTGAAAAATAATGTTTTGTGTAAGCCAAAAGACACACACACACATGTTTTTTACCCCATTTTTTCAGACCAAAATAATGATTTCTGGACTCAGAAGAGGTAAGAGATACTGTGGTTCTGAATCTTGACTAAGTGACCTCCATTCCATTATTTCTCCTCTGATCTGACCCCTGACTTTTGCTCTCCTAGACCCTGTTTCCTTCCCTGAAAAAGGTAGTCCCTGATAAGAGTTAGAACACAGGCCCAGGCCCCACGAGCACCAGCCTTTCCCCAATGACAGCATCTTTAGTGTAAATGTAGAAGCCCACTTTCAAAGGGGGCTTTTCATTATTATTATTTTGTGGTCAAAAGGTTGCATACACTATTTTTTTTTCTGCTGCTAAAGCTTAGAAAGGGTGGAAAGCAAAATATTTTGATAATTATTCAGGCCATCAGGTTACATAAGAGGTTCCATGGCTTTCTGCATCAAACTTGAACAGTTGAAACCACAAATTCTGTTTTTGCAGCCATAAAACATTCATGGAGAGAGAGAGAGAAAGAGAGAGAGAGAGAAATAATAAAATCCATTTTCCATTTGCTTGAAACTTAAAAAATTTAATGTGGTGAAAAATGACAGTTTACTCCCTGTAGGAAACTACTCAGAGCCATGTTTCATAGGCACAGTGTGGAGATTCTAATACACATTTGCAGTCATCGAATAATGCAAAAAATTGCATCCTCACAGAGGATGCCACAAGGTAAAAATGTCTAAGGGGCAAGGCCAACAAGGCCTTGATCTGAAATAAAAAGCTTTGCTTCCCTAGTGACAACATTAAGGCTAATAATCACCATTAGCCCTCATACTCCTAACTTAAAAAATCCACGTAAGACCCACCATGTTGATGATGTTACTTGCAATGCGGTGGATACCGCCCCACCACGAATGAAGACATCTTCCTACCAGCAGTCACTGAATGTGACTGCCAGCGTGGAAAACATTGAATTATTATTTTTTTAAAGATATAGTGTCCCTAGTTCTACCTGCCAGATAATGTGCCTCTGCAGAACTGAGGCATCCAGTGTAAAGTAGCAGAAATTTTGAGCTCCTACTCTGAAAATAACTGGTAGAGTGTATATATATATATTTATGTATTTATATAAATATATATATATATTTTAACTGGCCTTGATTTCTTTCCTATAAAGTAACAAGTTGGACTATGTGATTTCCAAACTCAATTTCAACTAATTCTTAATAGGAATTGTAGAAAGGATAATTAGCTGGATATTCAAATCAATGGAGGGTTGAACCAATTACCAATTGAAAATAAGAATGGTTTTGGCTACATCTGCATACCACTGGTTATTATATGTGATTTATATGTGATTTTATAAATCACATATAATAACCATTTTTATCTCACAGCACACTCAAAACCTATAGTTAGACTTCCATGCACACTTAAAATAGCTTGATCAAAAAAAAAAAAAAAGTACATCAAAAGTATATGCTCTGTGCTCTGAACGTCTTTCAAAATATTTTAATTAATGATCTTTAAAATTTTCGTAGCACACCAGTTGAAAATTATTGCTCCAGGGCGGCTCCTGTGGCTCAGCAAGTAGGGCGCCGGCCCCATATACCGAAGGTGGCGGGTTCAAGCCCGACCTCGGCCGAATTGCAAAACAAAAAAATAGCCGGGCACTGTGGCGGG
>CAUYON010092676.1:0-16249 GCA_963573935.1 Arctocebus calabarensis
TTTGTGAGAGTCCATTGCTTAGTTTTATCTTTAGCATCAGTGTGGAAGTTAGGATCTGTCCTTTAATTTCTGAAATCTTATTTTGTTGTTGATCCATTGTGATGGTTAGTGTGTAGAACAGGTTGGACTATTTCCTGTAGAGCTGGTCTTGTTGTGGCGAATTTCCTCAATGATTGTATATCAGTAAATAATTTGATTTCTCCATCAATTTTAAAACTTAGCTTCACAGAATATAGAATTCTGGGCTAGAGATTGTTCTGTTTAAGTAGATTAAAGGTAGATGACCATTGTCTTCTTGCATGGAAAGTTTCATTTGAGAAGTCTGTAGTCACCGTGATAGATTTGCCCCTGTAGGTCAACTGGCGCTTACTCCTGGCAGCTTGAAGAATCTTTTCTTTTGTCTTGACTTTGGACAGGTTCATCACTATGTGTCCTGGGGAAGCTCGGTTAGAGTTGAGGCGACCTGAGGTCCGATATCCCTCTAAAAGTAGAGTGTCAGAATGTTTGGTGATATTTGGGAAATTTTCATTTATAAAATTCTCTAGTATGGCTTCCATTCCCCTGGGGCTTTCTTCTTCCCCTTCTGGGATACCTATAACTTGTATGTTTGAATGCTTCATAGAGTCCCACAATTCCACTGGTGAACATTCTGCTTTCTGTCTCTTCTTTTCTGCCTCTTTAGCATCTGAGTTATCTCAAGAGCTTTGTCCTCTACTTCTGAGATTCTTTCTTCTGCATGGTCTAATCTGTTGTTAATACTTTCTACTGCATTTTTAAGTTCCCTAATTGACTGCTTCATTTCCCTCATCTCTGTCATATCCTTTTTATATTCCTCTCTTAATTGATTCTGTTTTTGAATTTCTTTTTCAACTTTATCAGTATTTTCCTTCATTTCTTCCTTCATTTCCTTGATTATTTTCATCATCTGTATTCTAAATTCCCTTACTGACATTTCTAACATTTCTTTATAGGTGGAATCCTCTACAGTATCTACCTCACAGCCCCTTAAGGGGGGGGTTTCTCTGGACTGGTTTTTCATGATGCCAGGAGTTTTCTGCTGTTTCTTCCTCATGATTTCTTTCATCTGTTTCCTTGTCCTAATTTTCCTTTCACTTCCTCCTGCTCTTTAAATTGCCGTACTTCTGGACTAGGGTTTCGATGAGTCCTTTGGTTATTAGACCAGAGGATGAGAAGATTGAAGAGCAAGGAGGGAAAAAAGAAAGAAAGAGAGAAAAAAGAAAAAAAGAAAGAAAAGAAAAGAAAAAGGAGGAAGGAGAAGGGGCAGGTGGAAGCAACTATTGACCAAAAGTAGAAAGGCACAGAAAGAGGGGGATGGGAGCAATATAGGTGTACAGTAGGGTACTTTGACCCAACCTTAAAAGCCCCCAACCTCTGAGGGTGCCTGGTTGGGTGATTGGGTCAGCAGCTCTTTGCCAGCCTGTTTGGACACAGTACCCTACCTCCGCCAAGTAGAGAGGGAAGACAAAAATGCAATAAATCAAATCAAAATAAGCAAACCAAAATCTTTGCAGGATAAGATTGGGGGAAAAAACAATTACTATGGGTAGAAACACTAGCAAAATTGAAGTCTAATTATTGAAAAAGGGAACAATGGAAAATTATATTTAAACTAGAAAAATGAAGAAATAAAAAAAAGAAAAGAAAAATCCTTAAGGAAAAATTGAAATTAAAAACAAAACAATAATGAAAACAAACAAACAAACAAACAAAAAAACCACAAAACAAAACAAAACCAAGAAACAAAGCATTATATATATCTTGCTGATATTGCCTGGGCAAGAGGTGATCTTCTGGGGTATGATATGTTTATCACAATGTTGATACGGCTGAACAAAATGGAGACCGGAGTCTCTAATGATTTCTCAAACCCTGCAGGGTGGAGTCTTCAATTCTGGAGAGACTTTGCTAAAAAGAATATGTTCCAGCTCCATCCATGTAAACATGAAAGAGATAAAGTCTCCATCTTTGTTAAGGCTACATAATATTCCATGACAATATTCATATAATATTCATAGTATTCCATTATAATATTCCATTATTAATATACATGTACCATAATATTCAATGGTATACATGGATTAATTTATTAATTCATTCATGGGCTGATGGGCACTTGGGTTTCTTCCATGACTTAGCATTTATGAATTGGGCTGCAATAAGCATTCTGGTACAGATGTCTTTGTTATAATGTGATTTTTGGTCTTCTGGGTATATACCTAGTAAAGGAAATACAGGATCGAATGGCAGGCCAATTTTTAGATCTCTAAGTATTCTCCAAACTCCCTTCCAAAAGGAATGTATTAGTGTGCATTCCCACCAGCAGTGTAGAAGTGTTCCCTTTTCTCCACATCCATGCCAGCATATCTGGCTTGAGGATTTTGTTATGTGTGACAATCCTACTGGAGTTAGGTGATATCTCAAAGTAGTTTTGATTTGCATTTCTCTGATGATTAAGGATGGTGAGCATTTTTTCAGGTGTCTGTAAGCTGTGCACCTATCTTCTTTAGAGAAGTTTCTCTTCAAGTCCTTTGCCCATCCTGAGATGGAATCACTTGTCCTTTTGTTGCTAATACGTTTGAGTTCTCTGTGTATTGTGGTTATTAAACCTTTGTCGGAGTCATAACTTGCAAATATTTTCTTCCATTCTGAGGGCTGTCTGCTTGCTATACTTACTATGTTATTTAGCTTCCATGTTTTTGTGTGAGTATGCAAATTGCTGTTTTTATTGAATTCAACTTTTATTCCATGGTGGTTCAGGAAGATGCAAGGAATAATTTCTATTCTTTTAAATTTGCTGAGGTTGACTTGTGACCTAAGATGTGATCAATTTTGGAGTATGTTCCATGGGCTGATGAGAAGAATGTGTATTCCATTTTATTAGGATGAAATGTTCTGTAGATGTCTGCTAAATCCAGTTGTTGAATGGTTAAGTTTAAATCTAAAATTTCTTTACTTTGCTTCTTACTGGAGGATCTATCCAACACTGCTAAAGGAGTATTAAGATCTCCAACTACTATTAGAGCTGGAGGAAATCAAGTTACTCATGTCCATTAGAGTTTTTCTTATAAATTGAGGTGCATTCTTGTTGGGTGCATAAATATTAATAATTGAAATCTCATCATATTTAGTATTACCTTTAACAAATATGAAATGTCCATCTTTATCCTTCCTTACTTTGGTTTGTTTAAAGCCTATTGTATCTGCAAATAAGATTGTAACACCTGCTTTTTTCTGATTTCCATTTGCCTGGAATATAGATGGCCATCTCCTCATCTTGAGTCTAAATTTACCTTTTAAGGTAAGATGAGATTCTTGTATGCAGAAGATATCTGGCCTGAGTTTTTGTATCCAGTCAGCCAGCCTAGGCCTCTTTAGAGGACAATTTAAACCATTCACATTAATTGAAAATATTGATAAATCTTTAGAAAATCTAGTGGACATTTTTAATCCTTTCGTTGTTGTGGAAGTTGGAATTTGATAAAAGGATTCTGGATGAGTTTACTTTTGCATTGGAGGATTACACTGGTCATTATGGAGGATGGGTCTGAGAATATCCTGGAGAGCTGGTTTGGTTATAGCAAATTTCTTCAACATGTCGATGTCATTAAAGTATTTAATTTCTCCATCATAAATGAAACTCAGGAAGTTTTTGGCCAAGGGTGGGCCTGCAGAGGCCTGGTGGTCACTCGCGGAGTCTGTGGCAGAAGGCTGGCCTGCAGAGGCCCCCTGGGTGCCAGGTGGAGACCCATGCACTGGTAGGAAGTGTCCATGGCTGGCTGCGTGGCAGTCACGGGTGAAGTCCCTGACAGAAGGCAGACCTACTGAAGCCTGGCAAGTGCAGGATGCAGGGCCAGGCGGTCACCTAGGGAGTTCCTGTCCAGGGACAGACCTTCAGAGGCCTGGCAGTTGCTGGCATAGTCCCTGGAAGAAGGCTGGCCTGTGGAGGTCCCATGGGTGCCAGGCGGAGGCCTGCATGGTCACTGGAAGTGTCTCTGGCTGGGGGCAGACCTCTGAAGCTCTGGCAGTTGTGGGCTGAGTCCCTGGCAGAAGGCGGACCTGCAGAAGCCCTGCAGGCTCAGGGCATGGGGCTTCCAGGGGATTTACTGGCCAGGGGTGGACCTGTGGGGACCCTGTGGGTGCCAGGCAGAGGTCCACGTGGTTGCCAGGGGAGTTCCTGTCTGGGGGCAGACCTGGGATGCCTGGAGGTTGCTGGCAGAGTCTCAAGCAGATGGCGGACCTGCAGAAGCCCAGCAAGCATGGGGCGCAGGGCCAGGCAGTCGCCAGGGGAAGTTCCTGGCCAGGAGTGGGCCTGCAGAGACTTGGCAGTTGCAGGCAGAGTTCCTGGAAGAAGGCAGACCTACAGAAGCCCTGCAGGCTCGGGCATGGGGCTGCACAGTCGCCAGGGGCTTTACTGGCCAGTGGTGGGCCTGTGGGTTCCCTGCTGGTGCCAGGCAGAGGCCCACACGGTCACCGGGGGAGTTTCTGGCAGGGGACAGACCTGAGGAGGCCTGGCGCTCACTGGCAGAGTCTCTAGCAGCACAGTATCAACTTTAGCTCAAACCTAACTACCCAGTGTATAGTATACAGAAATCATTTGAAAATGACAATCATGATATTAAGGATTACAATGTTCCAGAGACACAATGACCAACATTCTCCAAAGAAATTTTTAGTTTTATTTTTGAGCAGACATATTAGGGGGAAAGGATTTAGAGAGTGTCTGAAAAATTCTTTTTGTCATCTCTTCATTCCCATATATGTTGTCAGAAATTTCATATTCACTAAAATTTAGCAAAGAAGAAAAAAATTAATGGGGCCAGAGATCTAATGTTGCTGTCTTGCTAGGAACAACATATTTCTATATTGAGGGCATACAGGTTTGACACACAGAAGGATAGACATTATTTAATCTTGCAGATGTCAGGGAACAAATCTGAAGCCTTCAGATTTGTAATATGAAGGAGTCAAAATGTCTTTAAGGTATCTATAGTAGCAAATGTGTATGAGCGCACCCATCCACACTGGAATGTTTCAAAGATTAGAACTGGAGGGAAGAACTGGATTGATAGGGATAAACATTAGTAAGTAGGGTCTCTGAAGGGAGGAAAGGATCAGACAGAAGAAAAATGAAGTAGCATTTATGGAGTAATTAATTATACAGTACAGTAGGTATGATTTCACGTGAGTGAAATTCTTTAATCATCCCACCAACATCGTGTGGTTGGTATTATTTTAAAGACAAAAAGAAGCTTAAACTTGAACCAAAGTTAGTTGATTCCAAAATCTTAGCTCTTACCCAACATAACACATTAACTCACAGACCACATGTTATTAATTTCCTTTCCTCTGTATTTTGAAAATTTTCCATACACATGTATGTACATACATGCACACATGTTGTAGATTGTATTTCACACTTGTACTTTAAAATATCCCAAATTCAAGTGTATTTTCACTTCTTCATGGTACCTGTTACAGTTTCAGCACCAGCTATGAAGGCAATCTCTAGGTGACATAAAAGAAAGTAAAATTTTAATTGATCAACCAATTAGGATTATGAATATATTATCTATTCAGATAAAAAACAAATAGAATTTCATTTTTTTAAATCAAAGGAGAGAGTTAAAAAGATAGATTAGGTACAGCTGAAGGGAAAATTAATAAAACAGAAAACACATGTAAAAATTAACACATTATTATTTAGGAAACAGCAAGAAAAAACCCTAATATGGTTTTCTTTTAGCATCATTGAATAAGTGCTTCTGACCTGATGCTGTTCTACCTTTGCCTATTACTAAATACACTAATCAGATTTATGTTTTCCAGAAATGTCATCAAGCCACTCGCAATAAAGATGGTTCCAGTCCATGAACCCCTGTATCACTCTCCTCTGGAGAAACCCCAACTGCCCCCTTCTATCTTCGCCCAATTCAGCAGGAAGCAGTTAGATTGAGTCTTCACCCCTTTTCCCTAACAGCAGTTGGAGTTTCTACTCAGAGAGGGAGAATTGATGCAGGACAATTGGTGCCCTAGCCAGCTCAGCGGGGCTGGCGGACCTTCTGCCTCCTCCTTGGCAGTGTCGGTGGTGTGGCAACCAGCTGAAGAGCCAGCGGGCTGGATGACAGGCAAGGAGGGGGACCTCCAACCTCCACCAGAGGCTCCAATTGCCAAAAAGGCTGGAACTGCTGAGGAGACACCTGTGCCTTGGTGTCTCCTTCACTTCACACTTAGGACTAAATGTGGAACCCCCATCTCCTAAGCCTAGGTCAATTTCTTGTGAATTTCCTAGGCCTCAATTCCATGAATGGACTGTATCCATTCATTGATACATTCATTCACCCTCCCCCTGGTGTAAGTGACTTTATTCATCGTTTCCTGGCCAAGGAACCCATACACCTATATATACCCTGAGACTAAAGGCCTAAAGGAGGTGATGGGGAAAGACTGGGAGAGAAACAGAGAGAGCTTCTCTCTCCCCACTAGAATTATCTCCCTCTACCAGAAGCCTTAGTGTTTTCTGTATTCTTTTCTGTGAATAAATTCTGTCTCACCACTAGGGGGTGAGGGGAAATAATGTAATGAAGAATAATAAAATACATGTTAATTGAAAAAAATAAAAATTAACACATTGCCAAGTAGAAAGATGGAAAATATGAGAGGTTAAAAGATATGACCTGGGTTTCTTGTACCCTCCATGAATCCCCAACAATAAATTTTAAATAAAAAAATTTTAAAAAATAGAAAATAAGTGAACTAAAGAAAATAAATAAATAAATAAAAGATATGACCTGTACATAAAAGGTGCAGCATTCATCTAATCACTTTCCCCAAAAGATAGAGTAAAAATAATGACAGGAAATATTTTAAAATACCTTGAATTTTTAATCTATCATAACTAATAGGTAATATGAATGCACAGATTGAAAGCCCAAAATATATATTAAGCAAAGAAAAACAAAAACAAATTCGTACCTAAACATGTTGTAGTAAATTTGAAAAACAACAAAGACAAAGAAAAGGTTGTTAAAGAAGCCAGAAAGAAAGGAGAGATCATAGGATGGAGGTTGATTTCTCAAAAGCAAAAATAGAATCCAAAAAATAGTGGAATAATACCACATTTCTTCAAGGTGTGAAGACAAAATTGTCAATGTAAAATTTTTAACCAGAAAAACTACAGTTATGAGCAAGAACAAAATAAAGTCATTCGCAAATAAAAACCAGAGCATTTATCACCAACAAGCTTTTACTCTTTATTAGAGAGATAATAATGGATTACTTCCAATAAAAGAAAATGGTCCAGGAAGGACAGTCAATTTGAGAAAAAAAGGATCCAAGAAGAAATTCATGGTTCTGAAGTTTTTCCTTAGCTGTGAGATCATCACATTCATCACTTAGGCACATGGTTCTCAATTTAAAAATCAGAGAGAGAAGCAGCCTTTTATATTCAGCCCTAGAAGAATTCAGAATAGTTGACATTTCAGCTTTTGATTCTTAGTGGCAAAATAGATTAGCATGTTTAACTGTTATTTAAATGTTGGTCAATCATGCCCACTGTGAGATAAGCTCTTAATAAGTCCTGGTGAACTTTTCCTGCTGTTCTTTTCTGCTTTCTTTCTATTAGAATAATTAAATTGACTTCTTTTGTTCTCACCTGGCTCAAAGTAGCATGCTTTGCACGAAAGAAGGGACATTTCTCTATTCTTTACGCCCAATCCATGGCTTTACTTCTGGAGTCCCTGTTGTGGTCACTGAATCTAGGGCTAAATTTTGTTCTGGCTAAGTCTCCTTCCCTTAAAAGAAAAGCCTTAAGATGCTTTTTCCTAAAGGAATGTACTAGCTTGCATTCCCACCAGCAGTGCAGAAATGTTCCCTTTTCTCCACATCCCTGCCAACATCTGTAGTTTTGGGATTTTGTGATGTGCGCTACTCTTACTTGGTAACTTAGATGGTATCTTAGACTGGTTTTGGTTAAATCATTTGGCAATAAAGATATTTGCACCAGATTGTTCATTGCAGCTCAGTTCATAATTGCCAAGTCATGGAAGAAGCCCAAGCGCCCATTGACCCATGAATGGATTAATAAATTGTGGTATATGTATACCATGGAATACTATGCACCATTAAACAAATTGAGACTTTACCTCTTTTATGTTTACATGGATGGAACTGGAAAATATTTTTCTTAGTGAAATATCTCAGGAATGGAAATAAAAATCCAATGTACTCAGTACTACTGTGAAACCAATAAATAATCACTCACACTTGCATATGAAAAATGAAACACAATTATAGCCTAGGATGAGGAAGGGAAGGGGAGGGAAAGGGAAAGAGAGGGGGGTGGGTCAATAGAGGGAGGATTAATAGGGGACCACACCTAAGGAGCATATTGCAAGTACAAATTGGATCTACTAGGTGTAGAACATAAATGTCTTAATGCTGTCATTGAGTAAATGAGGTGAAGGCTATGTTGATTAGTAGGATGTAAGCACTCCAATTTGTACAAATAATCAACACATTGAATCCCTCAATGGCATAAATGTATACATGATCTATGTACAAATGACTTAATAAAAAAAAAAAAGGAATAACAAAGGGTTGGGAGGTGCCTGTAGCTTAGTGGGTAGGGGCTGGGCCCATATACCCAAGAGTGGCAGGGTCAAACCCAACCTTGGCCAGACTGCAAAAAAAAAACCTAGCTGGGCATTGTAGTGGGTGCCTGTAGTCCCAGCTACTCAGGAGGCTGAGGCAAGAGAATCACTTAAGCCCAAGAGCTTGAGGTTGCTCTGAGCTGTGACACCAAGACACTTTACCAAGGGGGATAAAATGAGGCTCTGTCTCTTAAAAAAAGAATAACAAAGGGAGACAGGAGGGCAGAGCGGTTTTTTGAGGAGATATTCCTGCTGCTCTCCAAATTGCCGACTTTTCTGTAAATAAAAGTGAAACTGTTCATTTCTCAAAAAAAAAATGCTTTTTCCTACAAAATTTCTCAGCTAGGTAGGACTTTCTACTGGACACCATTCAAGTAATAAAACAGTCCATTTGTTTTCTCTTGTTGTTCAATCACTCCCAAGCTGAGTTCTCCTTTCTTAGAGAATTTCATCACTTGCAAGTCAAATTCTGGCTTAAGCCTGAGGTATAATAGTTTACTTTTACTACATTTTTATTTGTTCACTTGGTTTTAGGCTTGGGAAAAGAGAGTCTATGGTCCTGCTTAAAATAATTAACTTTATACTCAAATTAAAGTACATTTGTAAAGGGAAGGAAAAAAATAGTTTGCACAATGGACAGATAAAACAATGACTTAAAAATACCTGAAAAGGCTATTGGAGAAATGGTTGTGTGTGCCAAAAACTAGATCTAAGGAAATCCCTTGGAGTGCAGAATAAAGAGGTAAACAAATGAAAAACGAGGGATTAGTACACACAGAGGATAGAATAAGAACTTTCGTTTCGACACACTGTCCAGTATTAAAGAATATAGCCCATAGAAAAGAAAGTGAGAAAAGTGGCTAAGAATTTTCCAACATTGAAGAAAAACAGGAAGACATGTCACTGAAGGAGAACTGGTAACGTGGAGCTGGAGTCTGTGAGCACCCACTCACATTTTGGCACTTGCCATAAAGGTAGTGAGTACTAACTCTCTTGTCTATCTCCTCACTCAGACCCAGGCCAGCTAAGAGCAGGAAATCTGTTACAGTCACTTTTGCATTACTAGCACTTATGCAGAACTTTTCTGAGTTTAATAAGCATGGGTTGTTCATTGAGGCTGGAAAACAGAAGGTCTTCGTTAAGGAAGATCTTACACATTTGGGGTATGAAGGGGCATGCATGACCATTTTTCCAGAGGTGTTTATATGACATCAGCCTCTTTCATTTATCTATAGGATGCTGTAGCTGGGGTTGGGTAGGCAAAAGATCTCCATTCTGAAAGGAAGAGTTCATTCAAGGACGATATGAGGCAATTGTCTCTAGAGCTTTATTTACTCTTACCATTTATCCTAACATAGAATCCTGATTGTGTGTGAAATAGAGCCTTGATTTTAATGTAAAACACCTGGAACAAGAACAAAGGCCAGAATAATTTATGAGATAAATAGGAGATACATTTTAAATTTTTTAAAAGAAACAGAGAATCATGTGCCATTGTGTTGCAGGAAGATGAGGCCCAACAGACAGAATGAGCACCCAAACTCCGCATTTATAAGAGGAAGGGCTTTACTCACCAGCTGGGAGCTTATGGCATAGAAGAATTCCAAAAGGCCATGCTCCCTGACTGGCTTGGTCTTTCCCTTTTTATCAACAGTCAAAAAGTTCCATTCCACGAGTACCCTTCTTATTGGCCAGTTTGAATCAAGCGGGAGATGCTATTGCAGCCACTACAGAACTATAGGATTTCATAGAACTTGGAAATTTCCAAATTCCAGAAAGTTAAGTTTACAAATTCCTAAGGGCTCAGTCACCATGGAGAGGACCCTGCAAATGAATCCTTGTGGTCTCCTTGAGAAGACAGTTCTCCTAGACCTCCCCCTTCTTGGGAATCTGCTCTCATTCCCTCCTTTTGAGACGCCAATATATTTTAATTTGGGGTCTCAATATCAGCTTATTTCTGTAGGTACCAATATTAATTGCTTTTTAGCACTGAGGTCTTAAGGACTGTGACTCCTTGAATTCTCTATTCAGGCCTTAATAATACCATGGTGGTAGGCTATTTAATATACATACGAGTTTTTACTTTTCCCTGTGACATTTTCCCCCCTTTTTCCAAAGTCCAAAGTCCAACTAAGACAAGTCCTTCAAGGAGTTTCCTCAGGCTTCAGCCATGTGTTGACCACCCAGCTTCCAGTATGTGGCTGGAGCAGGGCATGTTGACTGTCCTAAAAGTCACCTTTACTTCCCAAGGGGCAGTGAAGTTCTATTCAGCCAGCTGTGATGACTCTGCTGTGCGTGTGGTCAGGATGATGGTGGAAAGTTCTCTCTACCTTGGTCTCAAGGGGACCAGTTTCTGATTCTAGACCTAGACTTGATTTCCTTGATCCTCCAGAGAGAAAGGATGTACAGACACAAAAGACTAAACACAACCCAGTTAATTACCCCAGTAGAGATTTCCCTTGCTATTCTTTCTAGGGTTTTTGTCTATTCAGGTCCATTTTTCCCAGTTCCTTTAGGAGTTCCTGCTAAATTGCAGTGGATTGACATAGGCCTCTTTGAACAACACCAGTGGCAGGGTCTGTATTCAATTAAGCTTTACTTCCTGGCAGAGTTTATCAATTTCTGCTCTTATGGTTCTGTTCATGCACTTTACTCTGTCTAAGTTCTGAGGCCTACAAGTTATTCAAAGTTTTAGCTTATTATTTGTACTAGTTCTGTTATGAAGGTTAGCCCATTGTCCAATTTAAACCAAAGTGGCAACCTAAACCATGGGATGCTTACTCTGGGCAATACTTTACTACTTCAAGAGTCCTTTTTATCCTGGTGGAGAAGGCTTTTACCTCGTTCAAAAGCCATCACCAGCAAGTACTTGTTCCCTCTAAACCTGGGCATTTCAGTAAAGTCTACCTGGAAGTCCTCGAAGGGCTTTGCTGCGTATGACTGGATTCCTGATCCAATATGTCAATGACCTCCTTTTAGGGCACCCTACCCAGGAGGGCTGTGCCCGAGGTGCAGACTGTCTTTTATGACATCTAGAGGTATGTGGCTATACAGCGTCCAAATGAAAGGCCCAGATTTTCCAGCAGCAAGTACACTATCTAGGATTTACCATCCAGCAGGAATAGAGGAATCTAGGCATGACCTGTGCCTCAGGCGCAGCCCTCCTGGGTAGGGTGCCCTAAAAGGAGGTCATTGACATCTTGGACCAGCACACATTCTAATTCCTCAGCTGGGAATTTCTGGAGGTTTTCAGCCACCACTTCTCCAAAACTCGTGGGTGTTTTGAATCCCTATGGCAAACTGGTTCATGTGTACTGGATTGCAGTTTCCATGTCTGGTCTCTCCCACTGGAAAGCAAACAACCTCTGGCTTCCCAGAGTCAGCCTTATACTGAAAAGGCATCTAGTAAGCCCAGGCAAGTGGGCCACTTGGCTTCTTCTGGCAGCAGACTCAGCAGAGTACACGGATTAGGCACAGTAGGATGCAGTGTTACAGCTACATAATTTGCTGGGAAATTCTCATTTTATGTTTTAATTCTTCCTTAGGTATTTATATAGACATAGTAGATAACATCTAATACTGCACAAATTTTTCCAGTGTAGGCAACAGGCGACCTTTGTTGAGTCTTAAGGCTTCAAAATAAATATAGCTACTGTATATAATTCTATACTCTTTGACCAGTCTCTTAGTCTCATTTAACAGATCAATTTAGTAAAATAGTTATGTCTCATTTTATGAGTTGACAGTACAGACAAGGCTGGGGTCTAAATACAGATGGGTCACAGCCTCTTTTCTCTTTGAAACATTTTTCTCTCTCCAATTTCTCTCTTTACTAAAGACTTACATGCCAAAATAAACTGTACCTTCAGTATACTGGGTCTGATTATTGGCATAAAGTCCAGTAAGAATAATTAATTATTAGCCATCTAGGCTTTCCTTTCCTTTAAAGTTGGCTTTGCTGGAACCTTTTATAAGGAATCTCAGGCTGGACTTTCTTGAAAGCCTTTCATGAGCCCAGCTTTCATCTGTGCCATTAGATACCTGTTTACATTGGGTAAATTCCATTTCTCTTGAGGTTCCCCAATCACATTTCAATTTCGGGACCCATCAGCAAGCAACCTTTGTTACTTACCACAGATCAGGAAATGTTACTGATGTGTATCTGGCCAGTTTTTCAAAGTGCTTTTCTGATTGGCCTTATAAAGTCAACCTGAATTCCTTAACTCAGTCTGGACACCTCTAGAAATGCTATTCCAGCCAAAGCCTTGGTAAAATAACTAGTGCCTTCATCAAGTCCTATAGAACAAAACAGATTCTTATTGAACTTATGCAAATAACTGTATTGTCAGAAATTAAGAATACTTACAAATGGCTTTCAAATTCTGGAGAAATCAAGGAGAGAGAAAAAATATATGTTTCAAAATCTGTTCATAAGTATATACATTGCTTGAAGAGCTACAAATAGCTCAAAAGACAGAAAATTATTTTCTTGACTTCTGAAAAAGAGAACACAGACAGAATCAACAATATTTCAAACAAAAAGCCATTGCAAACTAGCCTAGTTCCACATAAATGATTTCTATTCTGTTTGAAGTTAGGTTGGCAATACTCATAGACATGTTAACTTTCCAATGAAAGTTCTAAAAATCTACTTTTAGTCCAAAGGTATTCAATTTTCAAGGACATC
This sequence comes from Arctocebus calabarensis, assembly GCA_963573935.1. Classification (NCBI taxonomy): domain Eukaryota; kingdom Metazoa; phylum Chordata; class Mammalia; order Primates; family Lorisidae; genus Arctocebus; species Arctocebus calabarensis. Next base: position 13,357 of record CAUYON010092676.1, read on the forward strand.
AGGAATTTGAATTCGAGAGAATTCATCACCCTCTCTTAATATTTCTTTTTCTTTTTTAGTTAAACTTTGGACTCAGCCAGTTACATAAAAAAAACTCTTTTTTAGATGAATTAAAATTATTACCAACAATATATGTTAGGATAGACCAATGTCTTATACATTAGGACAGACCAATGCTTTACAATATTAGAATATATATATATATATCATAGACCCCTATGTTTTATATATATATATATATGTCTATAGACATATATATGTTACATATATATGTAACATAGAACCCTATGTTTTTTATATATATATATGTGTGCATGTATTCATAATCCATACAAAATTAATCACCATTTCATATTTGATGATGTTTCCTATACATTTTTAATAAGTCAAATAAGTTTAATTTATTGTCCTATGACTTTCAGTGGTCTTAATATTTCAAGAAGACCAAATTTAGGGTTATGCCTTTTGGGTTTTTTTCTGTTGGCTGAGCCAAGTTCAAACCTGCCAGCCTCAGTGCAGGTGGCCAACACTGCAACCACTGCATTATGGCGTCAAGCCCCAAATTTAGAGTTTTCATTTTGGAAGGTTTGTCAAATATCAAAGGCTTTTAAACATTGGCTCAAATAAGATTACATGCTGAAATATTTTAAAGGAAAACATAGTCAACTGGATCACATGTACATTCTTTCACAAATTCCCTTTTATGACCTGCACAATCTACAAACATTCTAAACTTTCTTTAACTTTTGCCCTGCCTTTCACTTTCTTACACCACCATTCTGTTTCAGGACAAAATTTATCACACGAGATTCTTTCTTTACACAATGCCATTCTCCTTTCTAATTTCTCTTACACTCAAAAACTCACTTCCCACAAAACAGGATCTCAGTTTACCATGAAGTCACCCATTCACTCAGCCAAACTAATAATTAGGTTTAAAAAGGCAAGAATCTTATTCTTTGACAACGATTCAGTTTCTCCAACAATTTAAACAACCTAATTATTACATTTTACAAATGAGAGACATTTTATGAGAAATAACATTGATACAGGATTTTCCCACTCAGGGCTGGACAGGGAACCCCCATTTTTCAGGCTCAGGTGAGCTCAGACATCAGACTCCCATTTCCAGCCACAAACCCTCTGAGCCCCAGCAAAGTCATGAACAAAGCAGTCCCAAACATTCTGGATGGCTCCACCCTGACTAAGGAGCACACACCCTAATCCTCTCCCCAAACAAAAAATGCTGCAAAGACCTAATAACCTTGTCCAAAGTGAGAGGCTGCATTCATTCATTTGCTAGAATACCCATCCAGTTTGTAAAGGTATTTTTCCACTACCAAGTCCTGCCCAAAATATCTCTCATGGCCCATTATTTACCCCTAGACAAAGGACTTATGCAGAAAACCTCTGACCTGGGCCTCCTCCCCACTTCAAGAGGCTATTCACCTTGGAGACCTGTTGCTTATAGGAATACAACTTCGTCCAGCACGAGATTCACACTCTCTTCCCCAGATTTTAAGGGCCATCCAGAGTTCACTGGACTGCCTGAACCACAACCTTTCCAAGGCACAGCCCCTCTGCCAATAGCTCTGGCACTCTCCACTCCCTCTGCATGCCCCCTAGTCCAACAAAATGCCATTTTATCACTGATCTGTGGTCCGCAAGCTCAAATCTCAAATTCCTGAGACCAAAGACTCACTGAAGAAATTCTAGTAACAAAACTACAACATCTTTTCTAATGTCTTTTCATCGTCCCCTAAGATCCACATGGCCATGTGGCCACAAGCGATAGACAGAAAGTGGAAAACCTAGAACTTCCAGTTTCTCTCAGAATAGCCAGGGGCAAAGTTGGAGCAGGGAAGAAGGGCACACTCATACATTCGTTTCACCCCATGAATGGGGGAGGCAAAACCCCACCTATTATTACCCATCTCATTCATTCTCTAAGCACTCACATGCATACAATTCCAACCCATTTCTTAACCTGGGTAGCCTCAATTTCCCACTCGAGCTGCCATGTAGCCATAGGAGGCAAACCAACACTACCCTAGGCCCTGTGAAGGGAAGTCCAACTCCATCCTCAGAGTTCTCTCAGTCACACCACATCTACACACTCTCACACACCTCTCAACAGACTTGCCAGCAATCTAATGCCCAAGGAGTTGATCAGGCTCCTTCTTCCACTAAGACTGTAGTGGGATCCTCAGATTGATCACACCTTGCCTTAGACATCTCCCTGTGTAGGTACCTGTTCCTGCATGCCAGTTCCTCCCAGTGTTTGACTCCTTGAAGACCCACCAATGGAGTCCTTTCTCAGCCCAGGCGAGGCATCCACACAGGGAGGACAAACTGCCTCCCTGGCACACTCAGTGGTTCACGTCGCCCAGGCCTATCAGAGGCTCCCACGAGGGTGTCCAGAGGATTGGCGGCAACTACCAGGTGCATGTTCTCTCCAAGGGTGATCTCACTTCCTGATCAGGGAACCAAAAATGTTGCAGGAAGATGAGGTCCAACAGAGAGAAGGAGCACCCAAACTCCACATTTATAAGAGGAAGGGCTTTATTCACCAGCTGGGAGCTTACGGCATAGAAGAATTCCAAATGGTAACACTTCCCATCTAGCTTGATATTTCCCTTTTTATCAATAGTCAAAAAGTTCTACCCCACAGGTACCCTTCTTATTGGCCAGTTTGAATCAAGTGGGAGATGCTATTCCAGACCCTACAGAACTACGGGATTTCACAGAACTTGGAAATTTCCAAGTTCCAGGAAGTTAAGTTTACAAATTCCTAAGGGCTAAGTCACCATGGACAGGACCCTGCAAGTGTATCCTGTGGTCTCCTTGAGAAGACTGGTTCTCCTAGACCTCACCCTTCTCGGGTATCCTCTCT
>CAUYON010092678.1:0-12886 GCA_963573935.1 Arctocebus calabarensis
AGTCCCAGCTACTCGGGAGGCTGAGGCAAGAGAATCGCTTAAGCCCAAGAGCTGGAGGTTGCTGTGAGCAGTGTGACGCCACGGCACTCTACCAAGGGTGATAAAGTGAGACTCTGTCTCTACAAAAAAAAAAAAAAAAAATACATAAGTCCTCTGCCTCCCAGAGGGCTAGGATTGTAAGTGTGAGCCACTGTGTCTGGCTTCAATGTTTCATCTTTCATCCCACATTTCCTTATAAGTATTGTTCTCAAGAGTATTCCCTGTGCAGCTCCTGTGGCTCAGTGACTAGGGTGCCAGCCCCATATACCAAGGGTGGAGGGTTCAAACCCAGCCCCTGGCCAAACTGCAACAAAAAAAATAGCCAGGTGTTGTGGCAGGCATCTGTAGTCCCAGCTACTTGGGAGGCTGAGGCAAGAGAATCGCCTAAGCCCAAGAGCTGAAGGTTGCTGTGAGCTGTGACCCTACAGCATTCTACCAAGTGCAACAAAGTGAGACTCTGTCTCTAAAAAAAAAAAAAGAGTATTTCCTAATAAAACTGCAAATAGGCTGGGCATGGTGGCTCATGCCTATAATCTTAGCACTATGGGAGGCCGAGGTGGATGGATTGCTTGAGCTCAGGAGTTCAAGACCAGCCTGAGCAAGAGCAAGACCACATCTCTACTAAAAATAGAAAAACTAGTTAGGCATTGTAGCAGGCACCTGTAATCACAGCTACTCAGGAGGCTGAGGCAAGAGGATCACTTGTGTCCAAGAGTTGGAGGTTGCTGTGAGCTATGATGTCACAGCACTCTACCCTGGGGCAATAGAGTGAGACTCTGTCTGGGAAAAACAAAAACAAAAAAAACCTTCTGCAAACAAGTCTCAGAGTCTCTTTTTGTGGAATCCACCAAAAAAGAGTAGTCATGTCATAAAACATTACTGATTAATTATAATACTTGTTTTTTCCTGCTATGCCTAGGTAAATCTTAAAAATCTTTCTCAAAACAGCCCTTTATGGCTTGATGCCCGTAGCACAGTGGTTACAGCGCCAGCCACATACACCGGGAAGGTGGTGGGTTTGAACCCAGCCAGGGCCAGCTAAGCAACAATGACAATTGCAACAAAAAAATAGCCATGCATTGTGGTAGGCACCTGTAATCCCAGCTACTTGGGAGACTGAGGCAAGAGAATCGCTTAAGCCCAAGAGTTTGAGGTTGCTATGAGCTGTGACGTCACGGCACTCTAGCGAGGGTTACATAGTGAGATTCTATCTCAAAAAAAAAAAACAAAAAAACCAAGGCGGCACCTGTGGCTCATCAAGTAGGGCACCAGCCCCATATACTGAAGGTGGCAGGTTCAAACCTGGCCTCGGCCAAACTGCAAAATAGAAAAATAGCTGGGCGTTGTGGTGGATGCCTGTACTCCCAGCTACTCAGGAGGCTGAGGCAAGAGAATCGCCTAAGCCCAGGAGTTGGAGGTTGCTGTGAGCTGTGTGACACCACGGCACTCTACCAAGGGCAATAAAGTGAGACTCTATCTCTATCAATAAAAAAAAACAAAAAAACACTCACACAGTCCTTTAAGTAACTACAATGAGCCAACTGGAATGATAAACAAGTTGCAACCCATTTATCATTGCTGTTCCAAGTCCTTGCTTTAATATCAGTCCTCTAAATCTTAGTGTTTTGGTGGCAAGAAGAGACAAGGAGAGACATGCCTGGGGAACAGTACACCAAGGAAAGAAGAGACTCTGCTACTTGAATCCAAGATCTCAAGCAAACGAGTCCAAACTATTTATCCCTACCTAGCCAAAAGCTTCCCCAGGTAGGAGCTAGCCCTGGACTGTGAGTTATGCAGGGGAAACCAACATAAAAAGGTCAATCCAAGAAGAGGACCCACCACTTATTCTGAGCAGTTTTACTGTCTCCTTGTCATGCCAAATTTCCACTCCCTCAAACCAAGGTCACAGAACATCCTTGGCCATGACCATTCATACCAGGATCTTCCAAACCTCCCTTGGGGCCAGGGTGAACTGTGAACCTGTGGTCCACACACCTGTGGTTCACAGCACTTCCAAAAAAAGCTGCCTATTTTTGGAGTGAAACACTAGCTTCTCATTTATAAAATGAAGGAAATACAAGATTTCTAAGATTCATTCTCAGATTACCATATGATTCTTTGCACGGGAACTGAATGTGGATAAATTTATTACTGGTGGCAGCAGTGTTACAATATCACAGTCGGTCTCTGCCTTGCCTCCAGCCTAAGTAGATACAGAGAAAAACATAACAGACCAGAAGGAGACAAGAGGGGTAGATGTAGGCAAGACAGGGACACCGTCATAGCCAAGTGACAGGTGGGGGACAGTGTAGGCAAGCTGTCTTCTCATAGTTTTCATGTGCCAGACAACAGGAACCCCACTACCCGCCTCAGTTAAATCCTTCGTCATCTCTGATCATTGTTCCTGAATATAAAATGGAACATATTTATCAGAACGCTTTGGAGAGAGAGTTGTGCAGCTCTGGTCCATCTGCAAGACGATCACCATGGCTGGCTGGGGTCCGTCCACGTTACAGTCAGAGAGGAGGACACAAACCTGTTGATGTCCCATCCCCACCGATGCTACGCAGAGCAGAAGGATGCTGGGGGAGAAAAGGTGTGCACACCACAGATGTGATCGCACCTCTGCCTCTGAAACCTCACTGCTGTTAATTATCTATGGCTGCCTAACAAATTGACACAAAACTCAAGGACTCACATGGAGAAATGTATTGATCTCGCAGTTTTGTGTGTCAGGAGTCGGGGTACCGGGTAATGGAGTCCTCTACTCAGGGTGTTTCCAGGCTGAGTCGAGGTGTCACTGGGGCTGTGATTTCAACTGAAGCTCAAGGTCCTCTTCCACAGTCTTCCACAGTCACTCAGGTTTTGGGTAGAATTCAGTTTCTTGAAGTCATAGGGATGAGGTTCCAGGTTTCTTGCTGACCATTGGCCAAGGACCACCCTCAGCTCCTACAGCCACCCTCAGATGCCACCCAGGCGGACTCTCTCGCAGGCTGCTCATAGCATGGCTATTTGCTGTCTTCCAGGCCAGGCCAGCTGGAGTATCTCTGTGAGGCTTCACCTTCTCTTAAAAGGTTCACCCGATGAGGCCAGGCTCACCCAGGATAATCTCGGTTTTGATTAACTGAAAGCCAAGAATCGTGTATATGGTAGCCTAATCACGGCAGTGACATGCCATCGCATTCACTAATCCTCCTGCGCCCACCGGGAGGGAATTATACGAAATGTGTACACCGCCGGGTGGGAATCGTGAAAGTCATTTTAGCATTCTGTCTTCCACAGCTACGAATCGAAAGCAATCAAAAAGAAGAAAAAAAAAAAAAAACCCGTAAACGGAAAGACAATGGAAGAAACACCAATAGTTGAGAGAGTTCATGGGGCCTGTATGCCTGCAAAAAGTGAGCACTAAGTTCATATGCTCTGTGGAACCTCAGACAACGTCGGGGGTACAGGCACAGGGTATGGTGGAAGCGGAACTAACAGTGTGGCTGACAATAGGCATAAGAAGTAGTGAGACCACTGGGGCTCCTCACTCACCTACAGGAGATAGGCAAGAGGCCTTCTTACTGTCATAGAAATTTATTCTCTGGAGAAATCTCACCAGAGTGTCTCTAGCCAAGAACATCAAGCTAGTGGTGGTGCAGGTGGTGGGGAGATGTCATTAGTGATGATCTATATGCCGCATAGAGGACTCTTACGCAAATCTCCTCCCTTGCCTTCCTGCCAAAATGTTGGCAGTCAGGCTCCTATTCTTTAGAAAGAATATTGTAGAAATCTTCTCTATAGAAAATGATCCCAGAGGCTCGGTGCCTATGGTTCAAGCGGTTAAAGGCTAAAACGCCAGCCACGTTCACCTGAGCTGGCGAGTTTGAATCCAGCCCGGCCCACCAAACAACAATGACGGCTGCAACCAAAAAATGGCCGGGTGTTGTGGTGGGCGCCTGTAGTCCCAGCTACTTGGGAGGCAGAGGCAGGAGACTCGCTTGAGCCCAGGAATTGGAGGTTGCTGTGGGCTGTGATGTCATAGCACTGTACCCAGAGCTTGAGGCTCTGTCTTAAAAAAAAAAAAGAAAAAGAAAATGATCCCAGAAAAAAAGATTTCTGTAAACTGCCATTTGTTGGTTACTCTGATGAAAAAGGTGGCCTGACACAAAATCGCCCTGTTCTGAGGACAAGCTGAGAAGCAGTGCACACATATCCCACCACTTCCAAATCAGTTCTTCACTGTTCCACCCGTCACCACCTGGAAATGGTGTGATGACACTGGCCTGGAGAGGGTCATACGCAGCCGGAATCGCACCACTTTCAGACCACCCCTTCCTGCTGCATTCCTGCATTTCCTCAACCCCATACCTATGGACCCCAGAGTTCCTAACAAGTATCAGGTAAGGAAGAAAATTTCAAGTATGATTTGCACATTGCTCCACACAATTTGTTGGCACCAGCTGGATGGGTGCAACATTACCGCAGGGAAAGGCAAACCTGCTGGTGGGCAGGGCTTCCAATGCTGGATCTGATTGTTCACTTTGGAAAGAAAGAATTCCAGAGGGAAGAATCCATGTGTATGTATTCATGGGATGGCTAATGATTTGCCATAAGAGGGTCCAACACAAAATAACCCGGGAAGTAAAAATAATGCAAAAAAACCTTTAAAAAACAGAACTAGAATGAACATCCTCAGCAGGATGCTAGGGGAAAAAAACAAAAATGAAGAAAGAACTCTTGGAAATAAAAAAAAAAAACAGGCTAATCAAATAAAAAATGTCAATAGAAATGCTGGATACTAATGTTGGCAGAAATCTCTGAGAGGATGTAGAATATGATGGAGAAGAGCAGTAAAATATAAGAAAAGTAGAGAATCATTTCACAATCCAGCTGGTAGCTATTGCAGACAGAAAGGAGGAAATGGAAAGAAGAAAGCTCTCCGTGAAAGTCATGAAGGGATGTTTCATAGGACCACAAGATACAAATTTCTAAATTTAAAGAAACTACAGAAGCCCAACATAATAATGAAGAGGATGATAATAAAAATGAAGGGCACATCATCATCATGAACTTTCAGAAAACTATGGATAAGGAGAGTGTTTAGTTTGGGTATAATTATTTTCAAAGACGTTCCCTGCTGAGGATTGAGAAGGCCATGTGCAAGTTTTCTGCAAATAGTCTTTTATCCAGAGCTATTATTATTTCCCTTGCCTTTGCCCTTTGAATTCTGCTCAACAGAAACCCTTATTTTTTGGCAGCAAAAACTCGCCAGATTCAGGAAATTCGTTAACAGCGTAGAATTCTCAGAGAAAAGGTTTGGAGGCCTGCTGCATTTCAGGCTGGACCAAAGCAGATGATAAACCTCAGTAATGCTTTTAAATTCATAATTCAATTGGAATATAAATAAAGGTGTCATTCTTTTGAAAGGCTATTTTTCAAACCCTCTAATGAAAAAGCTAGGGAATATCACTATCAATTCTTCTTTTCCTCCCCAAGCAAATAGCATTCCTCTGCCTAGAACAGATGGAGCTCTGTATGATAAATAACCCAGCGTTGCAGGGAGCAGCGGACGGCGCTGACATCTTGTCCCCAGTGTTTATAAGCTGGGTTGTCCCTCCGCTTTCATTTCCTTTGACGAGACTGGAGCAGTGTTTAAGACAATGGAAAGGCAGGGGCTAGTCCCCCCCCCCCCCCCGTCCTCACATTCCAGCCATTCTTTATGATAATGAGCAGGGTGAGCGCCTTCGAGGAAGGATTCCGGAGGAGGTAGGAGGTGCTGAACAGAGGGGGAGAGAACTGCAAAGCCCCTCTGGCCTGGCCCTGCTTGGCTCAGGCATTCTCTGCTGAGGCTAATTGCTATTCCCAGGGGACTCAGCTGGGTTTCCATTTACAGAGGCAGCGATAACAAAGAGGCTGCAGGCACAGGGATGGACACACACGCACACCAGTATTCCCCATTCCTCCAACTGGAAGCCCTTCCTTTCCCCATCATTACCACAAGGAAGGCCAGTCATCACTAAAAGTGAAAAGCATCTCTTAAGGAAGATCAGACAAAGTGTTTACTGTTTTAATGACTTCACCTGGAGCTTAGAATAAGATTACTGTTGCAGATAAGGGCATGTTGCTGCAGCTGACTTCCAGACAAAAAGGTATATACACCTAGTACTTGACAGTAGCTGGTGGGGAGAATAAATCTATCTCAATGAAAAGGGACATATCTACATTCCTAAACCTGCAATTTGCTCCTGTGATGTTGAAAATTCTTCCTAGGTATTGTGGGTGGATTCAAAACCAATCATATTTGCATATTTCTGCATATAATCATCTTTAGGTACACTTTTCCTTTCTGCCTTTATCTGATTCCTGATTCCAAATAACTCCATTGAACGAGGAGGACTGTTTGTGAGTCCTCATTAACTTTACATGATTTTTAAACACACATCCTCAAAAAATGCTTGTGAGTTGCTCTCACTTGTCAGCCAGGCTCTGACTCCTGGGCATGAAGGAGAACTTCCAGTCTTGTCACTTACCATACCCCCTGAGTACGGGATCCAAGTTTCATGGGATCTGAGGTTGATACAGAATAGACGGTTCTTTAAGAAAGAGAATACAGGCTTGGTGCCTGTAGCTCAGCGGTTAGGGCACCAGCCACATACATCTGGGCTGGTGGGTTCGAACCGGGCCCAGGTCTGCCAAACAACAATGACAACTACAACAACAACAAAAATAACCGGGCATTGTGGTGGGCACCAGTAGTCCCAGCTACTTGGGAGGCTGAGGCAAGAGAATCACTTAAGCCCAAGAGTTCGAGGTTGCTGTGAGCTGTGACGCTATGGCACTCTACGGAGGGTAATAAGACTCTGACTCAAAAAAAAGAAAGAAAGAAAGAAAATACAAATGTAGCATGTATGCCAAATATTTTAGAAATAGTGCTGAAATAGCAAAAAATATTGCAAAAGAGGCCCATCTAAATGAAAGACCTGAGGCTTAAACTTTAAACATTATACCTCTGATGGAGAGGTGGAAAGTATTATATTTTATTTAAATTTACAAATAAGAATTTTTTTTAAATGGCTTATTTGGGGTAAGACTCCAAAACAAGCATTCCACAGTGTGTCAAACCAGAAAAATATAAACAGAGGGCATCCAATTGGAAATAGCTCTTCCTCCCCCAGGGCATAGCTCAGATTATAACAACAGGGAAAACAACAGGCTGCCCAGACATCTCTGCTTCCATCTAAACCAGCAGACAATTTGCCCCTCAAAACATTTATTATAACCATAGGCCTTGTTTTTCTTGGGGTTTATTTAGGTCCTTTCTGTTTGAATACTTCTGAATTTCATTGCAGTTGGGTCTGGTTTAAAATTCCCTATCATGCTTTTTTTGTGACTCACCAAAAGATGAGGAGGATGGATGGTCAGGTTACCATTCCTAAACTTTTCTATACAGCATTAGTGCTAAAGGATGTGCATCAGCGTTATGCAAAAAAAGAAGAGATACATGGAAACATTTGCTAGGAAATACTGGATGAATGAAAGTTAAAATTGGCTTTTTTACTACTGGTTTTTTCAGGGACTTTATTTTTATGATGTGCGCAGTTGCTGTCTAAGAGGAAAACACAGTATGTAGCTTTTCTCAAACTTATTCTATTTATTTAAAAATCATTAGTATTATTTTTTGAGACAGAGTCTCATTCTATTGCCTAGGCTAGAGTGCGATGGAATCATAGCTCACGGCAACCTCAAACTCCTGGTTCAAAGACTCCTTTTACCTCAGCCTCCTGAGTAGCTAGGACTACAGGTGCATGCCACTATGCATGGCTAATTTCTGCAGTTTTTGGAGAGATAGGGTCTTGCTATATTGCCCAAGCTGGTTTCAAACTCCTGTCCTTAAGTGATCTTCCCATTTCAGCCTCACGAAGTGCTAGGATTACAGGAATGAGATATTGCTCCTGACCTTATTTAAAAATTATTTATCAAGTCCTACTATGTGCCAAGCACTGTTCTAGATGTTGGGGATACAACAATGAATGAACTATTGGAAAATAGTACCTCCCCTCTCCTCCAGATGATCACACAATGTGGCCAGGTGTGGTGGTTCACGCCTATAATCCTAGTACTTTGGGAGGCCAAGAAGGGCAAATTGCTTCAGCTCAGGAGAATGACCATCCTGGGTAAAAACAAGACCCCCTCTCTACTAAAAATAGAAAAACTAAGCAGGCGTTATGGTGGGCATCTGTAGTCCCAGTTACTTGGGAGACTGAGGGAGGAGGATCATTTGAACCCAGGAGTTTGAAGTTGCTATGAGCTGCGATGATGCCATGGCACTCAACCCAGGGCAGCAAGTGAGACTATCTCAAAAAACAAAAATGAACAAAAAAAAAAAAACAGTGTTTCATGACTCCACTTTGGAAAAGACTAGGCTGACTGTTTTCTAAATTCCTTCCATTTCCAAATGCTGTGGACAAGGATAGGCAGATATTTTGGTGACTCTAACCTTGCACAGTGTCTTCACCTGCAGTCTCAGTCTTGCCCAGTCCTCAAGATAATTCAAGAAGTACCTGTTGTCTATAGAATAAGCCCCCATCAAAAGTGTTTAACCTTTTTTTCATCTGCTGCACATTGGAAACAGAGTTGTCTTGGGCTACACATTGAATACACAAACACTAAGGAAAGCTGATTAGCAATAAATAAAAGGTCCCTGAATACTTTTTGCCACACCACAGATAAGTAAAAAAAGTCTTCACGAAAGTAGCATGCAGCCCTGCAGGGTACAGGTTGGACGTCCCGGCGTGTCCTTTAGGTTTTGGCCTCCACTCTGCTGCTCCCCTGTGTGTTTGGTCCCACTAAAATACTTCATGTTTCCAAGTAAGACATGTTCCCTCCCTCTGCCTCTGGGCCTTGGCAATGGCATGAACTCTGAGTGGAACTGCTTGGATCGGCTTCCTTTACCTGGTCCACCAGGTGAATCTCTATTCATTTTTTTTTTTTTTTTTTTTTTGTAGAGACAGAGTCTCACTTTATTGCCCTGGGTAGAGTGCAGTGGCGTCACAGCTCACAGCAACCTCCAACTCCTGGGCTTAGGCGATTCTCTTGCCTCAGCCTCCCGAGTAGCTGGGACGACAGGCTCCCACCACAATGCCTGGCTACTCTTTTGTTGCAGTTTGGCTGGGGCTGGGTTTGGACCCACCACCCTCGGTATATGGGGCCGGCGCCTTATTCACTGAGCCACAGGTGCCACCCTTTATTCATTTTTTTTTTTTTTGGAAACAGCCTCAAGCTGTCACCCTGGGTAGAGTGCTTGGCATCACAGCTCACAGCAACCTCCAATTCCTGGGCTCAAGCAAGTCTCCTGCCTCCGCATCCCAAGTAGCTGGGACTATAGGCGCCTGCCACGACGCCTGGCCATTTTTTGGTTGCAGTCATCATTGTTGTTTGGCAGGCCCAGGCTGGATTCGAACCTGCCAGCTCAGGTGTACATGGCTGGCGCCTTAGCCGGTTGAGCCACAGGCGCCAAGCCTCTATTCATTTTTTTAAATTGTAAAATCCACATGGACATAAAACTAACCATTTAAAAGTGTACGATTCAATGGCATTTTGTACATTCACAATGTTGTGCAACCATTGCCTTTATCTAATTCTAAAATATTTTCATCCTCCCAAAAGGAAACCCCATACACATTAAGTGGTCACTCCCCATTATCCACTTCCCTTAACCCCTGGTAACCACAGATCTGTTCTTGTTTTGTATTCTAGATATTTCAAGTTAGTGTAATCACACAATACATGACCTTTTGTGCCTGACTTCCATGCTTAGCATAATGGTTTTTGAGTCATCCATGTTGGCAAGCATGTATCAGTATTTCATTCCTTTTTATGGCTGAATAAATAATATTCCATTGTATGGATATATTACCTTTTGTTTAGCTACACGTCAGTTTATAGACATTTAAATTGTTTCTCCCTTTGGGCTATTATGAATAATATTGTTATGAACATTCATAGATAGGGTTTTGAGGGGGGTTTTTTGAGACAGAGTTTTACTCTGTCACCCAGACTAGAGTACTGTGGTGTCATAGCTCACAGCAACCTTGAAGTACTAAGTTCGACAGGACCCCTGTCTCAGCCTCCCAAGAAGCTGGGACTACACCTGTCACAACACCTGGCTAATATTTTCTATTTTTAGTAGAGACAAGGTCTCACTCTTAAGGCTCAGGCTGGTCTCGAACTCCTGAGCTCAAACAATCCTCCTGCATTGGCCTCCCAAGAGTACTAGGAACACAGGTGTGAGCCACTGTGCCCAGCCCATGTATAGGTTTTCTTGTGCATCCATATTTTCAGTTCTTTGGGGTATATATACCTAATAATATGATTTCTGGGTTATATGGTAGTTCTCTTTAACTTTTTGTGGTAGTACCAAGCTATTTTCCACAGTGGCTGCATCATTATATATTTCCACCAGGAATGTATGCAGGTTCCAGTTTTTCTCTATTCATTTTTTAAAGACTCAGCTCAAGTTTTCTCCCCACTGAGAAGCTCATACTAGTATCTTTTCATTTCTTGCCCTGTATTTATACATCTGCCTACCATACTAGAGATCTCCTCAAATGTAAGGCAATGACTTACTTACCTTCATATTTCCAAGACCAAGCACTGAGTCAGGGCTTCAGTCGAAAGCTGTTGAAGAAATAAGTAAACTAGCATTTGATATCTCAAATGAGTTTTTCAACATTTGACCAGTGTCTTATATGGATTGTTACCTGGGTAAACTCTTACTTGAGAGTGCTATCTCTCCTTAATCCCTGTCTTTGTTATCCAGTCTATAAACCTGGATTTTTAACCATACTCTCCTAAGGAATTCTCTAATTTCCTTCTGAGACTGGAGCCTGCTTGAATTCCAGTCCCCTCGTCTGATTCCTGAAATCTGGCCGCATTTAACTATCCACCATCATCCTTTCTGGGAAGTAGTCCCTAACTCTATTCTTCTACTCACTGTGTGAAATCCTGCTGCAAACCACATTAGCCACCAGGCAAGCAGACCTGCCCCATATCAAACATTTCTGTTGCATGGCCCACACTGGCTCAAGCTCATTCTTTTTTTTTTGAGACAGAGCCTCAAGCTGTTGCCCTGGGTAGAGTGCTGTGGCATCACAGCTCACAGCAACTCCCAACCCCTGGGCTCAAGCAATTCTCCTGCCTCCGGCTCCCAAGTAGCTGAGACTACAGGCACCTGCCACAATGCCCGGCCATTTTTTGGTTGCAGCCGTCATTTTTGTCTGGCGGGCCAGGCTGGGTTCGAACCCCCCAGCTCAGGTGTATGTGGCTGGTGCTTTAGCCACTTGAGCCACAGGCACGAAGCCAGCTCGAGCTTATTCTGCGCACGTCAGATGGAGACTCTGCACTGCACTGAATGTGGATGCTCACAGTTGCTCTCCCGCACAGCTGTTAGTGGTACTCTACCTCAAGAAGCAAACCTTACAGCCTAGGTAGGAGCCTTTCCTTCTCCATCCTGTTCCATATTGTCAGCTTTCCTTTTCTCTTTCTCTCTCCTGGCTCCTCCTCTTTCATCTTCTTTTTTCCTCCTTGACCACCTTTTCTTCTTTCTCTGCTTCTTCCACCTCCCCTTCCTCCCCATCATTCTCTCCTCCTCTTTCTCCACCTCTTTGTTCTCCCCCTTTCCCTCCTTTTCCCTCCATTGCCCTATGTATGCTTCATTACCTGGTTTTCCAAGTTGTGACACTCTTTGGATTGTGCTTCTTCAATGATGTTGACTGCTCTTGATGGTGATGATGGCTATCACATATCACATTTCCCTTCACGCATACCATCTCTAATCCATCAGCAGCTCTCCATGAGGCTGAGACAGGACACAGAACTTACTCAAGGCCACATGGCTAAAAGAATGGATCTGGAACTTCAAACCATGTCTGCCTGGAAGCCAAATCCCTCCTTGTAACACTACACTGCAGTGATTCCCCTGATATGAGTTCCTCCGCTGGTAATAGTATAATCTTTTCCCAATTCTAATTCAACTCCAATCACTCTCAAAAAGAAACTGCCAACAAGATGGTTAATACCCTACACAGACATCCTTACTCTCAAAGCCTTCTCATTTAGGACAAGAGGTCTTTCTTTTTTTTTTTTTTTTTTAATTGTTGGAGATTCATTGAGGGTACAAGAAACCATGTTACACTGGTTGCATTTGTTGGGTAAAGTCCCTCTTACAATCGTGTTTTGCCCCCAAAAGGTGTGGCACACACCAAGACCCCACCCCCTCGGTCCTTCCCTCTCTCTGCTCTTCCTTTCCAAACCCCTCCCTCACTCTTGCTCTCTCTGCTCTCCCCTTCCCTTACCCTCACCGTGTGAATAATTGTCATTATTTGTCCTCATATCAAACTTGAGTACATGGGATTCATGCTTCTCCATTGTTGAGATGCTTTACTCAGAATAATGTGTTCCACTTCCATCCAGGTTAATACAAAGGCTATAAAGTCTCCATTTTTTTAAATGGCTGAATAGTATTCCATGTGTATATAAACCTTAGTTTGTTAATCCATTCCTGCATTGGTGGGCATTTAGGTTGTTTCCACATTTTGGTGATCGTAAATTGAGCTGCAGTAAACAGTCTAGTGCAAGTGTCCTTATGGTAAAAGGATTTTTTTCCTTCTGGGTAGATGCCCAGTAATGGGACTGCAGGATCAAATGGGAGGTCTAGATTGAGTTCTTTGAGAGTTCTCCATACTTCCTTCCAAAAAGGTTGTATCAGTTTGCAGTCCCACTAGCAGTGTAAAAATATTCCCTTCTCTCCACATCCACACCAGCATCTGCAGTTTTGAGATTTTGTGATGTGGGCCATTCTCAC
>CAUYON010092679.1:0-45384 GCA_963573935.1 Arctocebus calabarensis
TACTTGGGAGGCAGAGGCAGGAGACTCGCTTGAGCCCAAGAATTGGAGGTTGCTGTGAGCTGTGATGCCACAGCACTCTATCCAGGGTGACAGCTTGAGGCTCTGTCTCAAAAAAAAAATTTAGCAATTAAGTAGACATATACTAGGAAGAAGAAGGAAGTGATAAAGAAAATTCTTGAGGCTGGGCGCAGTGGCTCACGTCTGCAATCCTCACATACTGGGAGGCTGAGGCAACTTGATTGCTTGAGCTCAGGAGTTCGGAAGCAGCCTGAGTGAGACTCCATCTCTACGAAAAATGAAAAATGGAGACAAAAGGATCACTTGAGCCCAAGAGTTTGAGGTTACTGTGAGTTGTGATAATGCCATAGCACTCTACTCAGGGTGACAGAGTGACTTTGTTTCAAAAAAAAAAAAAAAAGGAAAGAAAAAGAAAGATACGAAAGAAAGACACATCTAAGACCTAGGAGACAAGAGATAAGGGGAAAATGGTAGCAGTATAGGGGTCTCATGTAATAATGTTCACTTACTTAACTCATGGGGCTGTCTTTCTTTTATTATCTCTTAATCTATTCCCATTTCTAGTACTCTCTGAACCCATAGCATATAATTAGCAACAAATTAAAAAAGTTCTTAAAGGCAAGACCACTAAAAAAAAAATTAAAAAAAAGTTCAGCGCCTGTGGCTCAATGGGCTGGGGCACCAGCCACGTACACCTGACCTGGCGGGTTCGAATCCAGCCCGGGCCCGCCAAACAACAATGATGGCTGCAGCCAAAAAATGGTCGGGCGTTGTGGCGGGCGCTTGTAGTCCCAGCTACTTGGAAGGTGGAGTCAGGAGACTCGCTTGAGCCCAGGAATTGGAGGTTGCTGTGAGCTGTGATGCCATAGCACTCTGTCCAGGGTGACAGCTTGAGGCTCTGTCTCAAAAAAAGAAAAAAAAAAAACAACCATCAAAATTAGCAAGTTGACACCGATACACTACTACCATCTTTAAGTCTCACTAGTCGTCCCAATAATGTCCTTTATCACGCAAGGGTCCGGGGTCGAGCCTTGCATTTACCTGTCACTGCTCTTTAATTCTTTTTGGCCTGCAACTGCTATGCAGTCATTGCTCCATGTTTGTGACTTTGACACTCGCAAGGATTGCCCGTTACCTTGCAGAATGCCCCCATCATTGGGATTTGTCTCTTGTGTCCTCATGATTAAATTCAGGCTCTGCATCTTCGTCAAGGATACCACAGAAGTGATTCAGTGTTCTCCTTGCATCCTATCAGGTGGTACAAGATTAAGATTTGTCCCTTAGCTAGTGATCTTAGCTATGGTCCTTTGATTATGGTAGTTTCTGCCAGATTTGCCAGCTGTAGAGTTCCTTTTTCCCTTTGTAATGAATAAGTGTGTGTGTGGGTGCCGGCCCCATATACTGAGGGTGGTGGGTTCAAACACAGCCCTGACCAAACTGTAACAAAAAAATAGCTGGGTGTTGTGGCGGGCGCCTATAGTCCCAGCTTCTCAGGAGGCTGAGGCAAGAGAATCGCCTAAGCCCAGGAGTTGGAGGTTGCTGTGAGCTGTGACACCACAGCACTCTACTGGGTGCGATAAAGTGAGACTCTTTCTCTAATAAATAAATAAATAAATAAATGTGTGAGAGAGAGAGGTAGATTTCCCCCCCCCCGCCCACCTGCTCTATTACCACTGGTATTTATTTCGATGTTCAAATTGCTCTGATTTGGCCAGCGGGTAGCCTTCTAGGCTGGTACATGGGTCACCCCATTCTTGGAGTGCTTCTGTACATCCTCTCGCAACCAGATGCCTCCATTTACCCTGAGCTATCTGCCTGGGCCCTCGACCCTCCTCTCTCCGAGAAGCCCAGTTTCATCTCAGTGCTGCCTTAGTAACCCAGAGCCAGGCCTGGTGTGCTCCTGCCTCTTGATGCCTCCGTCTCCCAGACCCTCCCCACGGACAGAGTTAAACACACTCGTATCCGTGCAACCGTTGCCTCTGGATTTCTCTACCTATCTGTACAGACTAGAGGCCATGAATTCATGCCTCCAACTCCACTCAACACTGCAGGGCTCATTCTCCCTTCTTCCTTTCCATGTAGGTAACTCCTTTCTCCAGCCATGAGAACCTAGGCTCCCTTTATCCCCTAAATATTCACTTGTCTATCAATCCCCCCACACGTGTCTAGTCCTTTCTGGGAAGCCCTCTTCTGCTTGGGCTCCAACATCCCACCACTGTCACCTCGTATGGAGGATCCTACTCACCTGCCTCTTTCTGCGACCTCTCTGATAATCTGCGCTGGGCTGCATTGTTCTGGTCTGTCCAGTGACGAGAAAGTCTCCTCACCTGGTGTGGACCCTCTTCCCAGCCTCTTGGCCTCCCTCCCTGGGTAGTGTGGGCACCTACCTCACTCAGCCTGATTTAACAGCTTTTGGATTGAATATTCAAGGGAAAAATAAGGCAGGCAGGCTGTATATGTAGTATTAAGTGTGAATAGATGTTGCCAAATTGGTCTCCAAAGTGACTTCACCCATTTGTAATCTCACCAGCAGGGTGGGAGAGAACCTACAAGCCCTCCAATTCTTGATGTTGGCACATTTAAAATTTTGCCAATCTGATAGAAAAAAACATGTCAAATTAATTTGCATTTCCCTTTTTACTAATAAGTTGAGCATCTTTTAATATGTGTATTAACCCTTATAATTTCTGTTCTGCATCGTGTCTATTCATATCCTTTTCCTATTTTCTTTTCTTTCTTTCTTTTATTTATTTTTTTTTTAGCAAGGCCCATCACTTCAAAACTTTTCCTATTTTCTTATTGAAGGAATTCTTTGTATATTTTGAAGACTAATCCTTACTTTGTTATATATATTGTAATATTTTCTCCTTATCTTCCAGTTCTCTTTTTAACTTTCTTTTTATGGACTTCTAAATTCTATAGTTAAGTTTATAAATTTTGCTTTTCAGTAAATCTTACTTAAGAGTCTTCAAGGTTGGGCAGCACCTGTGGCTCAAAGGAGTAGGGCGCCAGCCCCATATGCCGGAGGTGGCGGGTTCAAAACCAGCCCCGGGCAAAAAAAAAAAAAAAAAAAAAGAAGAGTCTTCAAGGTCATAAACATATTTTTCAATATTTTCTTCCTTTATTCTTATGATTTTTTAAAAAAAATTTTTTTCCTTGTTCCACTAATTTTTGTTAATATTATAAAGGGGAAATTTTATTTTTTCCAGATAGTAAATTCTTATAGCACTTATCAAATAACCCACTTTCCTTCTACTGATTTAAAATGCCATCTTTATTCATATACTAAATTCCAGTATATATATGTGTCTGTTTTTTTGATCTTCTATTTTTGTTCCAAGGATCTGTTTATCTATTCATGTGCTAATATCACATTATATTTATTAAAATTACTTTATAATATGCCTTGACATCTTGTCGGGCAAGATTCCCTTCTTTGTTTTTTCCTTTTTCAAGCTGTCTTGGCTATTCTTGAACATTTACTCTCTGATCTGAATATTAGAATCAGCTTGTCAAGTCCCATTAAAATCTTGATCAGGTTTTGATTAGGGTTGTGTGTAATTTATAGATTTATTGGGGATTAAAATGGAACAAAATATTAATCCTTAGTGTTGTGATATGGCACCATGGGGGTAGACAGGAACATCTTGCTGAGTAAGGAACTAACTCTCCGTGGAAGGTGGGCCTTGCAGCGTATCCCATGCTTTCTGGATGGCTGAGGCTGTTCTGCCTGTGGGATCAAAGTGGCAAGCGTGGGGCACTCAGAGGTGGCCTGAGTGGGGAGTACTGTGTTTCCTGCCAGAATTGTGCAAGAGCACCAGGGCATCTTCCAGAGGGTCCAGAGTGGCCTCCACAGGATATAAAATCCTGGACTAGAAAGACAGATTCCAGCCGCACTCAACACTACTCACTCACTCCCATCAGATGTTTACTGTGCGCTATCTGCCTGTGACTGTGCCAGGTGCCGTGTGACCCAGGGGTAGATGAGAAACTCCTATCTCTCTGAAGGACATTCCTGTGCATTCTTGGAGGAAAGTATGGAACAGGGTTGAGGGACAGGGGTGAAGGGATAGGGACCCTGAGGAAAGAGCCCCTTGTGATTGCCCAGAGGGGACAGCCTCTAGGTGGTCTTGAGACATAGCCATGTGAAGAGGGACACAGGGAAGGAGTGGTCTGATTTGGGAGAGGGGCAGCTGGAGATGGAGGCTCATTTGAGTCTTGCCTGCCCAGATTATCTGGGCAGGGCTTGTGCGCCATGAAGGATGGTGAGTGCCCAGGGCAGGTGTCAGGTGGAAGGCCCAGGACTGACATAGAAAGCCTGCGTGAGTGACGCTGGGGTGGGGCCTGGGAGACCAGTAGACCAGCCTGGGTGTGTCTCAAGGGCCAGTGGAAGTAAATTCCATGTAGATGTCATTGTGTGTTAAAAGGATAAGTAATAAAATGCACCAACTAGGGCGCCAGCCACATACACCAGAGCTGGCGAGTTCGAATCCAGCCTGGGCCTCCCAAACAAATAACGACAACTACAACCAAAAAATAGCTGGGTGTTGTGGCAGGCAGCTATAGTCCCAGCTACCTTGGGAGGCTGAGGCAAGAGAATCGTTTAAGCCTAAAAAAGAGTTTGAGCTTGCTGTGAGCTGTGATGCCACAGCACTCTACTGAGGTTGACATAGTGAGACTCTGTCTCAAAAAAAGAAAAAAACAACAAAACTACCCCCCAAAAACAGTACTTGCAGCAATCGTTTACAACCTACACTGACAGATTCTTGCTATTATTATCACCACTTTATAGATGAAAAGACAGAGAGGTTAGAGTAAGTTCTTTAAGGTTACAAATCTTGTAAGTAACTTATGAACTAGGCTTCCACTGTCTGACTTCAGAATACACATTTTTATATACTGAACTTTCCTAAGTAGTGTTGGAAAACTCCTAAAACATGTAAAGTCCTTTTACTCAAAATGAACAGTACGTAGAAATTCTAAAGCCACTGCCATTAAAATTAGGACTAAGAAAAGGATGTCTGTTATCACCACTGTTATTTAGCACTACTGTAGCTAATGCAGCTGGAAAAGGTAAACTATGACAATATAAATATGTAAAAAAGTGATAAAATTGTCTCTATTTGCAGAGGATATAATTATATATCTAGAAAATTCAAGCAATTAATAACAACAAAAAGCTTAGGTGACTGGATATTGGCTAAATAAGCAACCAAGTAGCTTTTCTTTATATTAAAAATGGAAGTTATCACATTCACAAGGGGAACAAAACTACACTTTTGAAAGATAGAACACAAAATCTGGATAAATAGAAAGGAACACAGTATTCTTGGATGGAAAGAAAAGTATCACTTTTTTTTATTATTGACCTTCTAAAAGGTCAATAATTCTGAAATTAATACATGTATTTTAAATGTAATTCCAATGGGAATG
Organism: Arctocebus calabarensis; assembly: GCA_963573935.1. Classification (NCBI taxonomy): domain Eukaryota; kingdom Metazoa; phylum Chordata; class Mammalia; order Primates; family Lorisidae; genus Arctocebus; species Arctocebus calabarensis. The sequence continues at coordinate 5,452 of CAUYON010092679.1, forward strand.
CCTGCAGAGCTTTTTATTGAAGGGCAAATTAGACAAAATACATTCTAAGTTTATATGGACAAACAAATATTAAGGATTTGGCAAGAAAAATGTGAAGGAAAGCAAATGGAGAGATACCCCACCAAATACTAAAATTTCTTTTCAGTCTTTTCTAATCAAATAAATAGGGAGAACTGGCACTTCAATCAATGAATATTGATCTGAGTGGGCAAAAGAGGGTTCAGAAACAGATGCAAATATACCTAAGTACCTAGAATAGATGAAAGTGTTATTCTATCAGAGGGAAATTTGATAAGTGATTTTGATACAATTGGCAATCATCTGGAAAGAAATAGTTATATCCTTACCTCATGCCATGTATAAAAATAAATTCCATAAGGAGGTATAATAAATGTTAAAGCTAAACAATTAAACATAAGAATAGAGGAGAATACTATTAAGCTCTGGAAGGGGGTGGCTTTATTAAGCCAGATAGAAAATAGGACCCTCAAGGAGATGACTGCCAGAATTGCCTATATAAGAACTACATAAAGCTGAATGGCATAAGAACCTGTAAATGAAGTCAAATGACAAATCACAGACTGCGAAAAAAATATTTCTAAAACATTTGCCAAAGGGTTAAGAGTCTTAAAATAATGAAATCCAAAAATTGATAAGACAAAAATAGAAAAGCAGACAAAATATGTGAATAGATAATTTATAGAAAAGATGTATGACTATTAAATAAGAGGGCTGTGGAAAAGTATCCAGCCATGTAATATAAAAAATAGTAATAAAATTGGCTGGACATTTTCTGGACACTTGTGATCATGGAATTAAGTATTAAATTACATGAAATACCACTTTTCTTCACTGATTGTCAAATATTAGGATTAATAATATTCAGTGGCAACACCATGTATAGGTAATGCACACGCTCATATACCCTGTGGCTATTAGGAATAATTTCAGTGCAGTTTTGGGGAAATATTGGGGTACTATCTATTAGAGTTTAAAACAAATACACAAACAGAGAAATTCTACTTCTAGAACTCTATACTTTGGAAATCAAAGCATCAGTATGCAAAGATACAGTGTGTGAACAGGGCTAATTGTCTCTGGTGCTATTCATGGCCCACCCATGTCCTCAGACACTCACCATTTTAGTACATCTCCATAACATGCTACTGTACACTCCTATAACTTTCTCTCTGACAGCTTTCTCCAAGTTGGACAGGGCAGAAGTGTCAGAGAGTTTGTGCTCTGAGAATAGTCTTCAGGAAATGATAGAGAATAGTATAAGGACAAATAACCCAGCTTCTTTGCCCCTTGAGTGAAATAATTCTGAGATGTATTCTACAGTCTTCCAGAATTCCCCAGAGGCTGGAGCCTCAGTTGCCCATAGCATGACTTATTTGGTAATTCATTCATTCTTGGCATCTTCCCTTCCCTGAATCACTTCCCATTTCCTTTATACTATTTCCTGGATCAATTCAGCCCTTCATATTTGTGGATCCCACATCCATGGATTCAGATGAAAATATTTTGATCAACATTTGCAGATCACAAATATTTGAAAAAATTGTGCCTGTACTGAACATGTACAAATTTTTTTCTTATCATTATTCTCTAAACCACATGTTCTAACAATTACTTACATTGTATTGGGTATTAAAAGTAATTTAGAAGTAATTTAAAGTATGGAAGATGTGCATAGGCTATACTCAAATACTGTGCTGTTTTATATCAGGCATCCCTGAATTTTAGTATCTGCACGAGGTCCTAGATACCTACCAGTCCCCCATCAATACCAACAAATGTCTATTCTCATATCCTTGTCTCAAAGTCTGTCTCTGTGGGATCCAACCTATACCAGTTAGCTAAGTACACTGTGTATGATAGAAAGAACTGGAAACAACTTGAGTGTTCAGTGATAGGGGAGCTGTTGAATAAATGATGGAAAATGCATACTATGGAATATTATGCATGCATTAAAAAGATAAGGTGAGAACTGAACATACGGCAGTATGTGGAAACCTGTGGACCCGCTTCCCACTGAAACTGGTGAAAACAGTTTTAAAATGGCTGTTTAAAGTCTCTGAAAATAGACTCTCAAGAGCATATAGCAAGTGAAGAAACATCTATTGAAGATAATCTAGTAAATGTGGGTAAGAACAGCTAGAGTCTGTGGTATTTGAATCAACACCACTTCCTTCTTTCCTGCTCTATGCTCATTGGGAAGGAAAGGCCACTTTAGGCTGGTGTTTCAGGACTATCTTCCCGGGAGAGTCAGGACATTAGCATTTCTCATCCTTCCCTGAGCTACTCATTGCTAAGATCTGGATGAGTGTGACCAAATGATGAAGGGTTGGTTCTTTTCTACCCAGCTCTCACTTGTAGGATAGAGGTTCTACCTTGAGCATAGCACTAATGAGAAAGCCATTGACCCACCTTGTAAAGTTGAGGTTCCATGCTGGAAACAGCAAGCTGAGAAAACCTGAAGCTGCTGCTCCCACCCTCCAACAAGTGCTCAGCTCCTAAAGAAGTGCAGATATCATTGAGAGAAAAACTCCTAATCTCTTCCCCAAAGAACTGACTTCATTTGCAAATAGACCATGGAGAAGATTAAGCCTAAAGGCTTTCTCAATGCCTTATTGGTAAAGAGCAAATGGAAGGAGACCAATAGGTTTGTTAGGATAGATTCTATAGTATAAATGGCAGGCTATCTAGAGATAACCAAAGAGATAACTGATGGGGGCCCTAGTAGGTCTGAACAAATTTCAAACACTGACCTTGGGGAACTATCTCTGCTAAGGAGCATGAATTTAATTGGATTAGTCTGTAGAGGAATTTATAGCCCCCAGAGTATTGTTGAAAACAATAGAGCAATCAGCTGCAATTAGTGGAGCATAACAGGTGGAGTATGGTCAGGGAAAGAGACAAAGAGAGTTGTGGGCATTCTCAAGGCTGGAGCCCCTGGGGAACAACAGCAGAGGCTTAATATTGCAGAGAGGAAATGAAATAGAACTTCATTAAAAATCCAGTTATTTAAAAAATAAACAAGAAAATAACAATAAAAAGCTCCAGAGAGGGAGACTAGTAGCATGATTTCTACAATGTATTATCTAAAATGCCTAGTTTCCAACAAAAATTACAAGATAAAAATGTAAAAAATAGGAAAGTGTAACATATGCATTGAAAAACATGAGCAAAGAAAGTGCCTTTGAGACCATAACAGATACTAGAACTAAAAAAAATGTACTTTTATGTAACTATTATAAAGATTTTAAAAGAACTAAAGGAAAACATGACTAAAGAAGTAACGGAAGGTAGGAAGACAATGTTGCCTCAAATAGAGAATATTAATAAAGAGAGAGACATTACATTTTAAAAGAAGAATCAAATAGAAATTCTGAAGTTGTGAAGTACCATACCTGAAATTTAAAAATTCACTACAGGACTTCAACAATATATTTGTACGCCATAAAAAAATTAGCAAACTTAAAAAGAAAGATAAGCTTATGGAGATAATGCCATCTGAAGAAAAGAGGAAAAAATGATCAGAGTCTCAGACAGATGTGGAACATTATTAAGTGCAACAATATACATGTAGTGGGAGCACAGGAAGGAGAGGAGAGAGAGAATGTAGCAGAAAAAAAGTAGTCAAAGAAGTAACAGCTAACTCCCAAGTTTACTAAAGGACATTAACTCACAAATCCAGGAACCCACACATTAAAGAATGCCAAATGGGACAAATGCAAAAAAATCCATAAACAGACACATCATAGTAAAAATATTGAAAGCCAAAGAAGAGGAAAATCTTGAAAGGAGCAAGAGCAAAAATCACGTATCAATTACAAGGAAACCCTAATAAGATTAACAACTGATGCCATGCACATTCAGAACAATGTGAAAATGAAATTTAAAAAGTTATCCTATTTACTATAGCATCATAAAGTATAAAATACTTATGAATAAATTTAACAAAAGCACAAAACTTATATCATGAAAACTATAAAACCGTGTTGAGAGGAATTAAAGAAGATCTAAATAAACATCCTATGTTCATGGATTGGAAGACCTAATGTTATAAAGATGATAATATCTCCCAAATTATCTACAGATAATATCCCCCAAATTATCTACAGTGCATAATCCTTATCAGAATCCCAGGGAATTTCTAAAGTGATTCTAAAATTCATAAGAAAGAATGGGCAAAACAATCTTTGAAAAGACAAACTCACACTTCCCTGATTTCAAAACTTGCTACGTGTACATCATAACAGAGTGGAATAATAAACACTGGAGACTCCAGAAGGTGGGAGTGTGAGAAAGGAGTGAGGAATGGAAAATTACCTATAGGGACAATGTACACTATTCGGGCAGTGGGTACACGAAAAGCCTAGACTTCATCACTACACAATATATCTGTGTAACAAAACTGCACTTGTACCCTACAAACTATAAAATCACCAAACAACAGCAACAACAAATAAAACTCACTATAAAACAACTGTAATGAAGACTGTGTGGTACTGGAAAAACAGCAGGCACATAAATTAATTCATTAATGAAATAAAATTGAGAGTACAAAAATAAACTCATATGTCTATGATGAACTGATTTTCAACCAAGCTGCCAACACCATTAAATGGGGGGAAAGGACAATCTTTTTAACAGTTGGTGCTGGGACAGCTGGATAGGCACATGCAAAGGAAAGAAGTTGCACTAATATATCATATCATATAGAAAAAATAACTCAAAATGGAATTAAAATCATAAATTAACTATATTAATAATCATATAAAACTCTCAGACGAAAACATGGGGATGAATCTTCATTTCAGCAATGTGTAATGTGTTCTTAGATATGGTATCAAAAGCATGAGCAACCAAAGAAGGAATAAATATGTTTAACTTTATCAAAATTAAAATGTTTGTGCTTCAAAGATACTATTAATAATGTGAAAAGATAACCAATAGAATGGGGGGAAATAATTGCAAATCATGTATGTGATAAGGGACTTGTATCTAGAATATGTAAATAACTCGTATTGTCAATAAGACAAATAACTTAATTTAAATAGCCTAAATTAAAATGGACAAAGGACTTGGGTAGATATTTCTCCAAAGAAGATATACAAATGGCCAATAGATGAAAAGATGTCCAACATCCTTAGTCATCAAAACTACAATGAAATACCATTCCACACGCAGTAGGGCAACTAGATTAACAAGTCAGATAATAAGTGAAGATGAGAATAGAGAGAAGCTAAAACTATCACACATTGCTGGTGGAAATATAAACCTGTGCATCCACTTCTGAAACAGTCTGGCAGCTCCTCAAATGATCTAACATAAGAGTTACCGTACGGTCCAGCAACTTCATTCCCAGGTATCCACCCAAGAGAAGTGAAAACATTGACATGAAAACTTGTGCACAGATGTTCATTGCAGCATTATTCATAATGGCCAATGCTGAAAACAACCCGAATGTTCATCAACTCATGAATGGAAAAACCAAATGTAGTGTATTCACACAATGGAATACTATTAGGCCATAAAAGAAATGAAATTCTGTTACATGCTACAACATGGATGAATCTTGAAAACACTATGCTAAGAGAAGAAGCCAGTCACAAAAGACCACATAGTGTGTGATTCCGTTGATATAAAATGTCCAGAATAGACAAATCTATAGAGACCAGAAATGGAATGATGGTTGCTGAGAGATGTGGAGAATGAGAGAAATAAAGGGGTTAATGGTAAAGGCGTGAACCATAGCTAAACAGTATGAGGTTTCTTTTCCAGGTGATAAAAGTGTTCTAAAATCAGTGACAATGATTGTACATATTTGTGAATACACAAAAAAGCCATTGATTTACTTTGTCAGTCAGTTGTATAGTATGTGAATTATAGCTCAATAAAGCTGTGTGGGATTTTTTGTTTAAAGAATGAGTTAGAACAATATAATGACCTGGAGGGATTTGTATGATAAATGCGTAAGTGAAAAAAGAAAGTTGCAGGATGTTAGGGGTCAAATTAGGTCTCCTCTTCCTCTTTGCCCCAAACTCATATGTTGAAGTCCTAACCCCCAATTACTTCTGAATGTGATGGTATTTGGCAATAGGGTCACTGTAGATGTAATTGGTTAAGGTTATGCAGGAGTAGGATGGGACCTTAATCCAACAGGAATGATGTCTTTAAAAAAGGGGACATTTAGACACACACACACACACACACACACACTCACACACAGAATGTCAGGGGTTTTTGGAGCTCTGCTGCCACAAGCCAAGGAACTGCCAGAAGCTCAGAAGGAGGCCTGGAATAGACTCTTTCTCATGCCTGGAAGGGAGCAACGACTTATCAATACCTTGATCTTGGACTTTTCGAGAGGTTACTGTAAGACATTATCTGTTGTTGAGCCACTCAGTTTATGGTACTTTGCCCCCGTAACAAACTAATACACAGTGTAACAATGGAAATAGAAGTTAATTTATATATTTAAGTGTTTATATACAGAGCAGTGAGGAAAGACTCCCTTTCATATTGTTGACAATGGTTATCTCATAGGACAGGACCAGAGTTTTTATTGTTTGAATGGTTATAATGAGAATGTACATTTTTTTATATTTAAAAAAGAGGATTTTTAAAAGAGAGCTGGGACACAGGTTTAGGGGCTCTCTTCATTTTTTCCTTTAATTTTCACGATCAGATACTTCAACTGCCTTCTGGAAAGCTCTTCTTTAGACCCCATTTTTTTTGCCAAATGTACTCTCTAAAGTGGTCTGGAAAATTTGCAGAACACTGGATATGTTGAAAACAAGGGAGGAAAGTGGCTCTTGGTCTTCTGGCCTGGGCAGTGAAGACTAAAGGCAAGGATGCTGAAGAAGAAGATGATGATGATGGTAGCAGTGGCCTGGTGGTGATGAAAGAGGAGGAGAATTAATGTATGTTGAAATTTCCAGTTTGTACTTTCTCCTTGCTTATCCAGCCTCATTTAATGCTCTGAGGCAATCTTTAATTTACAGATTTGGAAACTGAGTCTCAGCAAGGTCAAATGACCTGCATAGTGGCACAGAGAGTGAATCGTTGTGCCAGGGCCTACACCTGGATTAGCAGAGCTCAATCCCACCTTTTCCTTCTAATTCTTGGGGACTTCAAACGTGGCAGAAGCTAGAAGTGCTGCAGTGTCCTTGCCTCCCCTGTCCAGTTATCAGGCCTCCTCCCTACCTTAGTGGGGGCCTTCTCATTCAAAACAGTCATGAGCTGGGGGGTGGGGCAATCAGGAGCCTGCCACCTTTCTCTCTGCAGTTTTCCGGCAGCCCCAGTTGGTTTGCTGTGACAATGTGGGGGCCTGCATTATTCAAGCCCATGGAATATTCAAGCTGCTGGGCAGAGGAACTGTGCCTGTCAGGGCTGGTTGAGCTGTTTCCTCACAAAAGGTCCCTGTGGGCTGAGGGAGCCGCATGGCTCTGTGAGGCAGCCTGTGCCTCCTGCTAGGACAGATGTGTCATCCTGGCCTGACCCAGGAGGGGGCGAGGGCTGCCTCCGCCGCCTGATGGATGTCCTCATTTGGGGGAATGCATTATTGAGCACAAGGGCTCTTTCCATCCAAACTCTTGGACAAAGCAGCCCAGCTGTGTCCCCACTGCTGGGAGACCCAAGTATCAAGGAGCCCATTCCCAGGTGGAACAGGCACAGAGGGCCTGGCCTGTAATGACTTTTTTTTTTTGAGTAGTGGATACTCTTCCCTCAATATCTGTGGGGAACCAACCTCCAGAAGAAAAACCTGGAACTTGGGACACCTTGGTCTCAGCACTGTTGTCAGCCACGTGACTGCAAGCATCCCAGACCCATCAGGGAGGTCATGGTTCAGCTCCCACAAGGTCAGCATGAACTGGATCACTAAGCAACATGTGGAATGCAAGAACCCAGGATTACAGAGTCAGGGAACTCCTCATCCTTGAACCTTTGTCCTCTTGAGAAAAATTCTAGAGTGTGAGAATGCCAGGGAGTATCTGTTTGGAATGTCAAAGTCATTGGCTTCAGAGTCCTAGAGGGCAGGTTTGGAACCTAAGTCAGTGGCTCTAGAACCACTGGGGTGGATTTGGAACCCAGCATTCCCAGTCTGGAAACCTGAAGCTGTCATGCTTGTGCAGAGCTCAGTGTGCCCCTTCTGGGGCAGAGTCTATCCAGGAAAGTATGGTTTATGGAGATAGTGCCTGGCAGCAGTGAAGACAGGTGTCTTTTCTTTGCCCTTAAAGGTATGATTAAAGAAGAAATAGTGGAAAGTTCTCTGAACTATGACAAAGCTGATTAGTCACTGTGCCTGCCTTCCTAAGCGGATTTACATGGGAAGGAAATCCTGCTTCCCAGAAGGGCAGCCTCCCCACCCTAGGTAATTCACTTCCCTGCTTCCTCAGGAGCTCAGGTGAGCACACCCCCCTGAGTTCCCTATTCCCTCTTCTCCAACTGTTCTCTCTGGGCTCTGACTGGGGTGGAAGTCTGCTCACATGTGCCCTCCTGGTCTTCCTCCCATCTTACAGATGGTAAATCTGAGCCTCAGAATGCCCTCCTTGGTCTACACCAGGGTTTCTTAACTTTAGTCACGTTTTGGGCCAGGTAATCCTTTGTTATGGGGGGCTGTCCTGTGCACTGCAGTATCCCTGGACTGGACATTCTAGATGCTGGTAGCATTCCCCCACGGTGACAACCAAAACTATCTCTAGAGATTGTTAAAGTCGTGGGGGTGGGGAATCTCCTCCAGTTGCAAATTGATGATCTATAGAATGAATTCCTGAGGCTGGTGTTGATCTCAGAATGCTTGGCTGGCCCTCTTCCCAACGTGAAGATTCTCCAATTAGGATCCCTAAAGAATAAGCTAGTTATTCTCTTTTTACAGAGAAGGAAACAAAGGTTCACAGAGTATAAAAAAGGGTTTAAATTGTTCAAGGTCACACAGGTGGTCCATGGTAGAATTAAGATTCCTATCTCTGTCAACTACACCCTCATTCCTGCTAGGATCTGGAGCCCTCCATCATTTAACAAGCAATAATTGAGCATATATTGTGGACCAGACCCTATTCTAGAAGCGGAGGAAATTATAGTTAATGACACAGATCCTTGGTCCCGTGGAGAGTGTGTGTGTGTGTGAATAAAAAATATTAATAAATACCTAGCTTGGAGTTAAAGTTGAAAGCAAATGAAAGGAAATGCCCTCTCCTTAGCTGGGCTGATGACTCAAGGCTATAAAAGCTACCACCAGCAATAATATAAGCCAATCTCTACTCACCTGTTGTCCCAGGTAACCCAGACCAGGAAAATGTCAGCTCCAGGACTCGCCTTCAGTGGATGGATGCTCAACTCTGCAAAGAACAGGGCTTAGGAGCCAGGCCAGGAGCAGCTCCGGCTGCTTTTCCATTCTTTCACATCCATCCAACTTCCAGCCGGGCGCCCAGCCTAGTTGTGCAGACTCAGGCCCCCATAAATTATGCACATCCCTCCCATTTCTAGATGGAGGCACTGGAGAAATTACAGCTCCCATTAACTTAGGCTGTGTAGGCAGCCCAGCTGTTTCTCCTGCTCTGGCCTCTCCCTGGCTGGAAAGGATGCGTTTGGCCGTGGGAGGCCATGAAACACTCCGCTTCTCTGAGTTAATGCACAGCACTTGTGACTGCTTGACAGAGAGAAGCCTTCTGCCCACAGCAGGTATGGTGCTGGTGCCCCGCTAGCTGGTTTAATGCTTGAAAAAAGCAGACATGGAGAGGCCAGACGACCGGCCAGAGGTACTACTGTTCACCCTCCGGCTTGGTAGACGTGGGGCGGGGGCTTCAGGCCACCTCTCTTATGGTCCCGCTTCTCTCCACTCTGCTCTCCCCCTAACTTGTGTCCTAAAAGTCCGGTGCTTGCCTGGCTGGGTTGCCCTTTTTTCCATGTGCCCTAAACGATCCAAGAACAAGTTTCTGAGCACCTGGTATAGGTGACCTGAGGAGGGCCATCAGCAACTGTTCAGTCTGGTCACCCTATTTTGCAGATGAGAGAGGTAATGTCTAGTTCAAGATCACCAGGAAGGTAGCCCTGGTGGCAGCAAAGGGTCCAGATCTCTTGACAGGCGCCCTTGGACCCAGCTGCCAAGTGCCCTGGAGGAGGAGGACAGCGCAGTACCACGCCCCCTGCCATCTTGGCCACGCCCCTGGAGCCTGCTTGATGACTGGACCAGGGCCTGGGGGAGGAGACAAAGACCTCCAGCCGTGAGCTCTGCCCAATAGGAACATCCTTTACCGGAGCCAACAACCTGAGCCAATCAGAGTGCCTCAGAGAGAACTATAAATGCCCAGTGAAGGCGTAGCTAGGGCTGCCCAGCCGCCGTACGCTGGGACAATCCCTGTCCGTGTGTGCCCGCTGTAGGTGGGCACTGCCTACTGCCTTCCCCAGCAGCTCCTGGTGCCTGGCTGGTACCCTGGGACTGAATTCCCAGATCATGCCAATACTCCCTCTTCCCCTGCCCCTCTTCCCTGAGACAGGCCTCTGGAGGTGACTTAGAGGTATAGCATCCTATACCCGTCAGGTACAGGCTACCAGCATGTCACCCCTAGTGAATTGCAGACTGTTGAAGCTATATATTGCAAGGCCCAGTAATATTGGTAAGCAACAATATTTATAAAAGATGCAGTTATTTCCACACTGAGATTGCTTGTCTGTTGGCCCCTACAGGTATTCAGTTAGGCCAAGGGATAACCAGTCCAAACTCTCCACTTCAGAGGCAGGAATGTGAGCCCAGGCAGGAGTGGCCCCCAACTCCAACCAGTCTTGAGCTCACAGTTTTTTTTGCATCAGAATGAACTCAGGGCCCCTTTACCTCATCATGTTTCTGTAAGTGGTAGTAATTACAAAGTTGGCCACCTCTTTTTATTCCTGGCTTATAATGGACACTTTATATAAATTATCTGTAAAGTTTGTAAAGTCCTCAATATTAAGCTTCTTACCCTCTTTTTAAAAATAGGAAAACTGCAGCCCAGAGAGATTATGCAATTTATTTAAGACCATGCCTCTAGAAAATGGTGGAATTGGAGCCTGCAACTCAATTTCTGGTTCCAAAGCTCTCACCCCAGGTCTTGGCTGCTGGTCTGGTCTTTGAATTGTGTCTTGAGGGATAAAGCTGGAAGACATTTGTTCACTCATGTATGGACGTATTTGTTCCTTCATTCAGCAAGCTTATGTCACGGTTTGAATAATTTCTTAGTCTTCATAATCTTCATAATTTTTGTGTTTATTTACTTTATTATTTGTCTGTATCTCCTAGAACATGAGCTCCATGAAGGCAGGGACTATATGTGTTTATTGACCACAATCTCCCCTGTGCTTAGCACACAGCTAGCCCTCAAGAAATGTTGGATGAATGTTGAATGAATGATCAGAAATCAAGGAGTCAAAATATATTTAATTTTTTAATAATGTGTAAATGGTCAAGCCTAAATGAGCACATGAATGGGTTACATGAAGTAGTCTGGAGCTTAGTCTCCACTTTATAGGCAGTGAAGCTATGGCAGTGAAGTGATAGCTACAATCTATTCATTATGGGGTAGTTTAGATAACACGTGTGTGGAAGTCATTAGGGCTGGTCAAAAATTTTCCAGATCCACTTCTGAGTGCACATTAGTATGCTGTTCCTTGCCACTTTGAAGTTACATCTTTGGCCAAGTGACTTCTTTGATGAAATGTGAGGGTAAGAGATGAGAGTCTCTTCCAGATGAAAAGCTTTAAAAGCCAAAAAAGAGAGATTCACTGTGTTCCTTCCCCCATGTGATAATGGCCATGGAAGATGTTTCAGCATGGTCCCTCTGGCTACTCTAGGTCCCTGAAGGGCTCTGATGAACTGAGCTTCCCTGCCAACTTGTATTGAATGTATAGTGTGAGTATGCTGTGTTAAGACATTGAAAGCACGGCATTGTTACTGCAGCGTGACCTGGCCCATTCTGACTAATGCCCTTGTGGCCACCATGGAGGTGGAGGCTGGAGCAGGGGAGGTATCCTACAAATAGCAGCCAGAAAGATTCTCCTGTCCTTCATAGGTCAGCAGGCCTTTTATTTCCCAGATGCTAGGGACACTGTCTAGGGACAATGGAGACGTTTTTCTCCAGCTCTTTCCCAGTTGGCTCAAAGCAAAGAAACCCAGACATGAAGTCACCGCTTGTTTGCTGCAAGAGAACAAGAAAAAAGCCACAGCAGTATTGTGTTTGCCTTATTAAGGCTCATTTTCTCATTACAATTTTCCCTCCTAATTGCTAATTTTTCCAGCTTCTCCAAGAGCCATTCTACTTCCGCCTCATTCCTCCCCTCCACTCCAAGAGCTGGTGCTTCAAGAAGCTGCCACAGATGGGCCAAAGAGAAACACACATGCTTGTTTTTAATTTACATGAAATCCTCTTCTCTTGCTGCTACTGGGCGGGCAGCTGCCAGGCTCTTCTGGCCATGTGACCAGGGACTTGGCCCTGAGGACAGGCCCTGTTGGGGGAGGGGCACTGTCTGTGGTTCTGTGCCCTTCCAAAGGCCTGACTCTTGGGCAGTGGGGTGGCCCTGTCCTGGCCAGGACTTCTGAGCCTCATAATTACTTGGGCACAGCAAGCTGAGAGGAGCATGGCCCTGAAGCCTGAATGACCAACATACTCTCCTGTGCCTCTGCTATCCCTTCTTTGATAGAGGGTAGTTGTCACCTCCATTTTCAGATAGGGAAGCACACTCAGAGAACTGTGGTGCCTTGGCCAGAGTGCTTCCTTGGATAGCAATGGCAGAGCAGCCATTTCCCCTCCGTCTGTCTTTCCTGGAGGCCCTTCCCACACCTTGAGCTGGCCTGGATCAGCCAGGAGCTATTATAGGGACAGAAAACTTTCTCTGTTCTTCTCTGAGTCTGTTCTTCATCTGAGTCAGTGATCAGATGTTCACTGGCTGCAGGACCTACTCAGGTTCCTTCCCTCCTCAAGGGCTTGGTACTCACCTTTGACTGCAGGATTGGAGCATGGTCTTATTTTGGGAATTCTAAGTGTGAGACTCTCTCGCAGGTCTTTAGCACACTCTCAGGGGCCTCTCTCTCAGAGGCAGAAGGACAAGTCCTTTTGGAGCGATGTTATAAACAGAGCAGACTGACAGCCCCGGAACTGTGAGTCTGGATAGTGGAGTGGTTTGGAGTTGTCAGCTGTGAGTCTAGAGGGTGGAGTAGTTTAGAAATGTCAGCTGGCCCTGTCCCTGGGGTGCATGGCACTTCACCTCTCTGTGCCTTGACTTTATTACTTACAAAAGAAAGGTAGTTATTTTCCCCTCATTCAGGGGGATTGAAACCTTGGTGTAAAGCTGTTAGCTGAGTTTCTGGCAACTGAGAAGCATTCCTTCCTCCAACTGAGTAAGCATTCCTATAGTAAAGTGGTAGTTGCAACTGCCATCATCATCATCACCATCATTGCCATCACCATCACTGTTGTTTTTGTAGTTGTTTTATAGATTTTGTTTTAATTGGAGAAAGCCACAGCTGTTATAGACCAAAATGTTCACCTGGTCCAATTTCTGTTTTTCTACAAAGCAGGAGTATAATTTCAAGAGAAGGGAAATGCCATGCTCGATTTGAGTCTTACAGAGAACTAGCAGAACTGAGGTTAGAACCTAGGGACCTCAGTTGTACCCATCTTCCTCTTCTTCCTTACAATTTTTATGGAAAAAAATTACTTATATCTCAAAACAAATGGACTTACTTGTCAAATCTCCATGAGAAAGGCTCCACTAGGCTCAATTCCTGGATGAAAGGATTTTCATCAGAATCAGGGAAGCTCTTTCCTCTATCAAGTTTACCAAAGGGCTGGGCAGCAGCAGAGGCCCCCAGAGTCAAGTCCCAGTGTCTCCACCTCTAGGAGCTCTAGGGTTGGTCGAATGTCATGGGGCAAGAAGACATCCTGCCTAAGACGTCTTTCTTAGGCCATCTGCACTGCTTAGAAGCAGCTGTTCTTTAAGAATACAAACCCACATAGTAGCCACTGACGTAATTCGACTGTCTTTTGTTGCACTTATCACACTTGTGACATTTATTGCAATGAATGTGTCTTTGGAATCTGTTTCTCCTGCTGCCCTGCAAGCTCCATGAGCTCAAGAGCTTGGCTTCCCTCCCCTGAAGCCCCAGACTCTCGTACTGCCTCCAGCACTTTGTAGGGACTTGACAAGATGACAGAAGTGAACAAAAGGTTGTGGAATGGAATCCTCTGTGTGTCTTTACCAGTTTTTAGTTTACAAAGTTCTTTTATGTCCTGTTATTTTGATTTTCATTATTATATTTCATTTTTAAATCCCACGAGGAGGAAGGATTCATCATCCCATTTTATAGTTTGGAAAATAGAGGCTCATGTTGAATCTGAAGTTGCATTGCTAGTATCATAGCTATTAGCCACCATGTGGCTATTTAAACTAAAATTAGATCAAAATTTAATTTAAATTTTTTTAGTTCCTTATTTGTATTGGCTACATTGCAAATGCTTAACGGGCTGGGAGGGCTGATCACTATCATATCGGACAGCAATAACATCGAATATTTTCTTTCTTTTTTTTTTTTTTTGTAGAGACAGAGTCTCACTTTATCGCCCTGGGTAGAGTGCCGTGGTGTCACACAGCTCACAGTAACCTCCAGCTCTTGGGCTTAAGTGATTCTCTTGCCTCAGCCTCCCTGGTAGCTGGGACTACAGGCGCCCGCCACAGCGCCTGGCTGTTTTTTTGTTTTGCAGGTCGGCTGAGGCTGGGCTTGAACCCGCCACCTTTGGTATATAGGGCTGGCACCCTACTCACTGAGCCACAGGAGCCGCCCAGCATCGAATATTTTCAATAGTGCAGAAAGTTCTATCAGATCAGGGTTTGAGAACATCTTTCATTTCTTCAGTGACAGCAATTTCTGTTTCCTATTTTGTATCAAACTAGTAAAAGCCCCACACACTCTAATACAAATGCTTATGTCTTGTCATTTTCCCAATGGAATAGCGAGAACTCCTCCATCAGCAGGATGTCTCCTGTTGGGCCCTTATCCTCTCAGAATTAGCCAGGCCTGGTGCTCAGACATTCAGGAAGAGTCGCTGGTTGTTGTGGGCACCCTCTTCCTCTGCCCAGTTGGACAGGGGGTGTTTCTGAGCAGCCTGCCCCCTGGGGGTGTCTGAGCTATCCAGAAACTCCCACTCACCTGCTAGAGGATGTGGCGTCCTGGGTGCTAATCCACAGCTGTTTGGGAGTTTCCCAGGAGGAGAAGAGGCCTGTGCCCCTCTTCCCCAGGCCAGACCTGGTACAGTGACAACTTCTTCTGGCCCCTGGAAGAGGAAGGATTCAGGTCTCAGCACTCCATGTCTAGAGCAGCCATCATCACCCTACAGCCCGGGTCAGAATCAGAGTTAGGGGCCACTTCCCTCTGTCAAGTGGCTTTGCCTCCTTTCCTACCCTTGAAACAAAGGAATCTGGATTTACTCCTTTTTTGACCGCCATAGTGGATGCCTTTGTCCAGGAGGAGAGGTCAGACTTACCCTCAAGATAGGGGGCTTGGATGATACCAAGGTGGTTCTCATCACCTCTCACTAGGGCAGAGATAGAGTGTATTTTAGAGTGTGTTTTCTCTTCCTACATACTTAGGGAGATTTCAGTGAAGGTTCAACTGTTTAACAAACAAATTTAAAAGCTGTGGGTTTTGTCTTGTGCCTTATTTTCTGGATGCTGCCATGATCTGAATGTTCATGTCCCCTTAAATTCATATGTTGAAATCCTTCCCCTCAAGATGATGGTATTAGGAGGTGGGGCCCATATGAATGAGATTAGTGCCCTTATAAAAGGGACCCCAGAGAGCTTTCTCACACTTTCCACTACCTGAGGACACATAAGGTGACATCTATAAACCAGGGAACAGGCCCTCCGTAGACACTAGATCTGCCAAGCACCTTGATCTTAGACTTCTAGTCTCCAGAACTGTGAGAAATAAATTTCTCTTGTTTATAAACCACCCAGCATAAACTATTTTATAATAGTAGGCTGAGATAAGACAAATGCCAGGCGGAGGCTTTGCAAAGGGCAGGGGCTTGTCTAAAGCCAAGTGAGTACCCTGATAAAATATTTAGGTTCTCAGAAAGGTATTTCCTAGGGGCAGAAGAATTCATCCTTTTGGGAAATCCACCTTCTTCCCAACATTAAGACCCTTCATCTATCCATTGAGCTACCCTCGGGTCCTCTGGCTGAGAAAAAGTTGGAGAATTTCCTGGGAGGTGTGGCAGTTAGTTGGGAAATGCAGCACCTAGAGGGGTCGTAGGTTAAATGTAAAGCTGCTACCTACCCAAACCCAGTCCTGCCTCCAGGTCCCAGGTGCAAACCTGTATTCATATTCAACTTCCACTCCCTCTTCCCCTCCCTCTTCCTCACACTGAGCCAGATGCTAGGCCCTTCAAGCTGCTTGGGCCTCTCTTCTCCTCCATGTCCAATCATAACATCGCTTTTTGGTTTAGTGCAATATCTTCACTGGTCTCCCTGATCCCCCCCTCTCCCCCCGAAGCCAGCAGTGCACTGATCCACCCTAGACTGGACTGAGTGGCTCCCTGGGGTGAGGACAGGAAGCGAGAGGGGGTTGTCTGCAGAGTAGGGAGCCTCCCCAGCAGGGATGACAGGGGTGGCAATAGGTTGCACCCATGTTCCAACTCCAATCAGCCGGTAGTAGCTGTTGCAGCATGGTGCTTGGAGCAGTAATTCCTGGGAAGGATCCTGAAGCCAAGTCCCATCTCAGTGGGAAATAACACTTGGGCCAGTTCAGAGTGTCTGCCTGGGTGCAGCTGGAAGCGCAACACGTGGAGGCAGGGGCTGCTCTTGCCATCCTGGACAACAGCCTGATGTTTGTTCCTTCCATGGTGCCCAGGCCTTTCCAGGTCGGGCCTGCCCAGCTCCTCAGCTTCTTTGTCACTGTTCTATTTCCTCTTCATGCACATGTGCTGCTTCCCTGTCTTCCCACCTCCTTCTGCATGGATGTGCCTTTCTTCTCCCACGTCCAGAGTCGCCCTGCCCCTCTGTCTCAGTTCCTCTCCCTCTGTGGAGAGCCCTGGGCTCTCTGCAGCCCTAACTCTTGCGTGACCACCTGCTACTGTGGTCAGAGTGAATATTCTCCCTGCACTGTCAGCGAGGGAAGACTAGAGCTGTATGGTCACAGTGACAGCCACATAGCTGGAGTCAGCAGGGGCAGAAAGAAAAGCCCATAGCTGAATCTCAGGAACTGGGAGGATGTGGTGGGGTGCAGTGGGGAAGCAGAGGGGAGCGAAGCTGGGCCTTTCTTTGCAGCCCTTGTCTCTGCCCCTTGCTGTTGGCCAGCCTCATTTTCTACAGAGATATGCGGGCCAGCTCCAAAGGTTTCTAGTTTACCACCCTATGCAAGACAGCACACCTCCCCTGCCTCAATTCCCATTAGAAAAATCCCAGGGAAGGGCTTTGATTGGCCCATTCGGGCTAGATGCTCACCCCTGAACCAGTCAGCTGTGGCTGAGAGGTAAGCTGTCCAAGAACAGGGTGCCCTTGGCTTAGCTGTGGGGACAGGAGTTTCTGGGGACAGGGAATGGAGGACTGGGCAGATAATAGATGTTGGCTCCACACCTGCTCCAGACCTGGTCAAGCCTCCCACTTCCCTGTGCACAAAAAGCTGGATCCAGAAGCCAGGCCAGTGGCACAGGGTGCGGGGAAGGGAGGGAAGGTGGGTTGAGAGGGTGGATGAGACTAGCTCTGGGGAATGTGTTTGCAGAATCTTCAGTGAGACAGGTGGGATGGAGACTTCTTTCTGAATTCTCCTGAATTTAAGACTCTTGATAATCCTTCCATGCAAGTAAAGATTGTCTACGCAAGGTCATGCAACCAGCAATACACTGTGAATTAATGTGTGCTGAGGCTGCCCACACAATGACCCTCAGAGGGGAGGCATTACTATTATCTTCCTCTACAGACCAGGAAAATGAGGCACAGAGAAGCTAAATGATTCTACCAGGGTCACATGGTTAACTGGGAGTCAAACCTGGACTCAAACCTGGGACTATTTGATATCCTGGCCCTACTCTCCAAAGGCAAAGAAGCCAAGATTTTAACCTTGCAGCTCTGTGGCCTTTCAAAACTTCCAGAGCTGTGGGAAGGTGGAATGGGACTTTTCTCCAAATCCTAGGGTTGTACTGGAGCAATCTCCTTATAATTCTTGTTTCTGCTGCCCTGGAGTTTTCTCTGCCTCCGTATGTTAAAAAGAAAGAAAACAATTTAACGACAACAACACAGAAAAACTTAGATCATTTTTAAAAAATACAAAAAAGTCTGACTTATGTGAAATTTAATTTAATTTATTTTTATACCAGCAGCTGTCAGTTCAAAGAACAACAACAAAGTAGCCATCTGTGCTTAATTTCATCAATCCACTGTCGATGGTCACGTGAGCGTGGCTTTGGACTGAGGCAGAGCACGTGGCTAGATCTCAGCCCCGCTCTGGGCCCTCTGTCCAGGCAGGGAGGGGGGGCCTGGTGGCCAGCTAAAGGGGTGGACGGGGCTCCATGCAGGGAGCAGAGGGGCAGAGCACCTGGGCATTCAGGATGAGACTTGTTACCAAGAGGAAAAACCGTCAGTCTCTTCCTAAGGCTTGTGTCTTTTCCCCTTTGCTCAGTACCTCATTATTTCATTAACTCCTCATGCCAGTGGGGAGTAGGCTTTTCAGCTGGAAATATGGGGAAACTGAGTCTCAGAGGGGTCTCTTGCTCAAACTGAGAAATAGATTCAAACTCTGTGGTCTGTGACACTCCCAAACTTATGTTCTCCCTACACCATGTGGCCTCACAAGCTTGAAGCTAGGGCTTCGGTACAGCTGGGGCTAGATTCCCGTAGACTAGAGAGAGCTCTTGAAATCAGAGAGAGATCAGGACCCAGGTGGAGATGGGACTCTTGCGATCACGGGCAGGGTGGTGCCCCCTTCTCAGACTGAGCTGCATATACGCTCACTGCTGTTTGGCCAGGCTCCTCCCTGCCAGCCTCTGCATAGCAAGAAGAGGTGATACTCACAGACCGCAGCTGATATCTTCGGGGCTAAGTTCTTCCGTGGATGGACACATTCATCCCTCGGGGCTCTGAGAGGCCAGTGGGACTTGATTGAGGCCATGTAGGCATATGGGTGGAGGCAGGGTCCACTCTTGCCTGTGGCCCAGTCTGGCCAGAGGCTCATGGCGCTTGCTCAAACCCAGAAACCTGGCCAGAAGAACCCAAAATGGCAATGCCGCTTCTCAGGACCCCTGGGATCTGCCAGACTGAGAACTCAGGCCTGAGAAGGGAAGGGACCTTCTCTGGTCACACAGGTCATCTGTGGAATGGGCCTGGGATCCGGGTTTCCCTCTCCTCATGCACTGCAAAGCCAGCTTGTCATGTGCCACTTCAGCCTGTCCTCTCTGAAAGGGGGTGGGGTGATAGGGCTTCCCTGGGCACCATTTCTTTATGATTCAAGGAACAAACCCTTGGCTGGAACAGGCCCCCTCCCAGAGCAGAGTCAGGAAAGGTGTAACCTGGCAAAGCCCCCTCTCTGCTAGAAGGAGACCCAGACTCCCAACACAAAATCAAAAGGATCCCCAGTTGGGATTCCTGGTCAAATCACAGGCTTATTTACTTCTGAATTAAAAGAAGTAAGAGTGAGCAAGTTAGAATCATTAAAATAGAGATCACTAAAGTTACATTTTTCGATTTGCTGTATTAAAGGGGGGGAACACGCCAATTGGCTTGTCATCTTCTCATTAAATAACAGATGGCAGCTGAGTCACTGCTCCCGGCAGTCAGGACGCTGCTGGCCTGCCGGCTCCCTTGCTGGGGCCCAGCCACTTGGGACTGAGGGGCCCGTGGGGGGGCAGCGGAGGAGGGAGCCTCACCTCCTTCTGTCTCTTCCTCCTCCCTCCAGGCCCATCCACTCCTTCTCCCCCACCTCAGAAGCTCTGCACAGCACCCCCCCACCGTTCCCTCTCTTGTTCATTTGACAAACAATCACAGGTGCCCCCGAAGTTCCCATCCCTGTGGCAGGCTGGGGTACACAGCCTCTGTGCCCATGGAGACCCCAGGCTGGCCAGGGAGTCAGAAAATGGGCAAGAATGGTGAACTGAGTCAGGTTCTGGATGAAGACTTCCAGGGGCTGTGGGGATTCAGAGAGGTGCCTGTCTTAGCCAGAATGGAGCTGGGCCAGACCTGGCACAGAAAACAGGCAGAGGGTTCTCCTCTCAGAGGACCACTGAGGCAGGCCACCCCTGAGACCTCCAGTGCCCCAGAGGTCTGGGTTGTCCTGCCTAGGTTCAAATTCTTCCTACCGAAGACCTTGCCCCTGGGGATCTCTTCCACACCCCCTGAATCTTCTACCCACCCCTTCCTCCATCTCCTCTTCTATAGACGCCTGCTAGACACCTGTGGTTTGCCAGCCACAAAGTGGGAGAGGCCCGCCCTTCCAGGAGCTTCCATCCAGCAGTCGGCCTGTAGACGGTCATTGGCATGTCCCTCTTCCTGACCTGCTGGCTTTCTCTGTTACTGCTTTTGGGGACTTGACTGCTGACCCCACTGCTGTTGATGTCTCCTTCTAGGCAGTGTGTCTCAGATCCCACAGCTGGCACCCTGGCTGCAGTTCCCCCAGGTGGGGGTGGGGCTATTGTCTTTTAATGAGGCCCCTCTCAAGGAGAAGTTTGGGCCAGCCAGAGATCACAGGCTCAAGTTGAATTCATGCCCCACAAGCTGAGAAGTCTTTGTTGTTACTTGACATGAGACTTCCATGTGACTCTGGTGGCAGGCAGGGTAAGTAGCCTCTGCTGGATTTGGAAGGAAACAAGAGGCCAGGTTGCTGGTGCAAACAGCCGGGCACCTCTTGTATACCCATGGTGTGTCTTTTGGGAACAAGTGCAGCTTAACAGAAAAAAAGCCTGGGCTTTGAAATGCCAACTAGGTTTTAATTTATCAGACACTTCATTAAGTATTTTGTGAATAATTGAATAATTTAATCCCCAGTTCTAATTCTAAAGTTTGTGTTGAAATGGGTTCTATTGTGTCCCAGCTGGGCACGGACCTTACTTTCTGCCCTTTCAGCCTCCTTCCCGGGTGGGTAGCAGGGTCAGTCCTTACACCTGGAGGTGGTGAGGACAGCCTAGGATGGGTGGGGCCTGGCCCAGGGTCAGGGGGCGCTGGACAATAGCACTCATACCCTTCTGCAGGTTTCTAGGCCATGAGCACACCAGAGTGGGGGTGGGACTCAGAATGTCTGGGTCACCAGGCTCCCTCCAGAAGCCCAGCTGCTTCTCCATGGCAATGATTTTGCCCTGAGACTTGGCGCCGTGTCTGATGCTGCCAGTCATCAATCGGTAACGGGCAGTTGCCTTAAACACCTCCTGCCTGAGGGTTCCTGTCCAACCTGAAACTCCAGCCTGCCCCGACCTTCTCAGGCTTCTCTTGTCTGCAGAATAAATTATGAAATTCTTTGCATTTTTTGTGCAGCAACATCTGGTCTCCCTGATCTACAGCCCCTGATGAATGGGTGCTGAGGTCTCTTTCCTGTCTACCCTCACTGGCTCTCATTTTCCAGCTGTTTGAAATCAATATTCTCGGGTGTCAACAGTGACATGTCCTCTGCACTGTGCCACAGTCCAGTTTTCCTCCCTCCCTGCAGTTCCTCAGCTGGTGGGCACAGACCCTGCTGGCTCGGTCTGCAGGATGATTTCAGGGATCCTCACTGGCTGCCTGTGGGGAGCAGCTTTGAGCTCACAGGCATGTAGTTCCTCTCATTCTCCCATCACCTGGATGTCCCATTAATACTTTTTTTTTTTTTTTTTTTTTAGATAGAGTCTCACTTTCTCACCCTCAGTAGAGTGCCATGGTGTCATAGCTCACATCAACCTCAAATTCTTGGGCTCAAGCAATTCTCTTATCTTAGCCAACCAAGTAGCTGGGACTATAGGCGCCTGTCACAACACCTGGAGATGAGGTCTTGCTCTGGCTCAGGCTGGTCTTGAACCTGTGAACTCAAGTTCAACCTGCCTTGGCCTCCCAGAGTGCTAGGATTATAGGCGTGAGCCACCACACCTCAGCTCCATAGATACTTCTGAATCAGCATATCTAGAAAACTCAACCCCATTCCCCAAACTTGCCCCTCCTGATTTTCTGATCTCTGCAAAGGTCCTCACCATCCATCCAGTCACACAACCAAACTGTTAGTATTATGGACTTAACATCTAGAACATTCTAGAACCCTCTCACTTATTTCCACTTCCTGACACTGCTTGTGAAGGCTATTGGAATAACTCTCCCTGCCTCCAATATTGCTGCTCTCCAGAATGCCTCAAGAGTCATTTTTCTATGGTACGAATTGAGAATTTTGCTCCCCTTCTGGCTTCCCTTTGTCTGGGAGTAATCTCCTGCTTGGCACCCGGCCTGCGGTGGAGCTCTCTCCTTCTGGTTCTCAGTTGGGAATGCCCTTTCTACCTCTGGTGTCTGACAGGCTTTAGTGACTCCTTCCAAACCTCAGTCCTTTCTAGATTTAGTATTCCTTCTATGCCTTCTACATGGCTTTTGGAAATTTACCTGCCACATGTCTGTGACAGTAAGAACCAGATGTTCCCCAAAGAGCGTGCTCCCTGCTTCCTCCTGGAGTCTGGTTGAGAGAGGCTGTCCCAGATCCCTCTGCCTCCGGGTCAGGCCTTGTGGCTGGCCAGCTGTCAACCTTAGGATATGAGGGACACTGTCAGGCACACAGTACCCACACAACCCCCATGGAGAAGATGCTAGAGCTACTTGCCCACAGGAGTCTGATGTCTGAATCAGAACTTTGGGGAGAGCTTCCCATTGCCTAGAAAGGCCTGGCTGGGGTTTTTCATTAGTGAGATAAACTTCTAGCTGTACCTTTTTGGCTTTATTTACAGCAGCAGCTACCATTACCCTAAACCAAGGGTTGGTGAACCCAGGGGCCAAATCTGGCCTACAGCCTATTTTTATACATCAGTTTTTGGGGGCACACACCCATTCATTTACATCTTGTCTATGGCTGCTGTCACACTGATGAGTGGAGTAGATATGACAAAGACCATGTGGCCCACAGAAGCGAAGGTCTTTTTTCTTTGAGTGCAGAAGGTTACCAACTGCTGCTTTAAACGAATAGCCTTTTTTGAGTTATTGATAGCTGCATTTGACTCCTCTACCAAGCAGTTGTGTGTCTGTTTAATTCATCATTAGTGCGTGTAGGTCACAAGAGAACAAATATCAGACACTGCTCAGATGGTTGTTCTCAACTGGCACACTGTTGATGAGGAACCTGGTAAAAATATCAACTTCATTCATTCAGACTTAGCTAGCTCAGAATATCTGTCACTTCAGATAAGGGCTGGATCCCCAAATCTCCCCAGCTCCCCAGGTCAGAAAGGGTAAAATGAGGCCTTTCTTTTGAAACTCACCAATAACTCACCCAGAAGCCTCAAGAATGCTGTATCCTTCTAGCTCAGAGGCAGCAGATGGGGGTGCCCAGGGAATTCAGGGGCAAGGAAGTCAAAACGCAAATGGGGCAACTTCGTGGGCAATCCTCTCAGGGGGTGGTGGGAACAGGTAGAAGGGCCTTGAACAGGAAGGGAAAGATGGTGACACCCGTGATTGCCCCACAGCTGTTGTTTTTCTGCACAAGCCTATGTAAGACCTCTCCAGGGGAGTCCTCAAAATACTTGAGTTGGGGTATGTGTGTATTGAGGTGACTTTGTAGGAGCTGTGGGTCCACATTAGTAGAGAAGAACAAAAAGCAGAACCACACAGGACTCACATTCACTCACTGAATGGATATAGCAATGGTGCTTTCCGTGGCCTTCAGGATATTGTGCAAGGCACTTGGGAGCAGAGTGAAGCGGGGCTGCCCCTGCTCTCCAGGAGGAGGTTAGGACAATGGTTAGTGGTTTCCTTAATCCATCTCTATGCCTGCCAGGAAACCCATGTTTTGGACAGAAAATTCTACTGAGCACAAATAAATTTTGAGGTAATATTTGATTTACTTTCTGGGATTTTTAACCAAAGACACATATAACTGCTAGTGAGATAGACAATGTAGCCAGACTGATTGTGTTGCTTTAGTTGAATAGTGAGGCTGGAATATAAGTTACAGTGAAATTTCTATTCAGTCCCTTGGGTATCTTACCTTCATGAAGGCCTTGGTGCTGCCTGACCTGTGAGGCCTGTGTGCACAGAGTCCAGCTCCTGGGCAGAGGAGGTGGGATTATTAGGAGACAGGCCCGTGACTCATGGTTGGGGCTGGGAATTGAAGAATAGGAATGAAGAATGGTATTAGGGGTGGGTGTGGCAGGGATGTAATAAGACATCCTTTTCCTTTTACATAGTTAACTATCTAGATCCAAGGATACGTTCCATCACTCCCTGTCAGTCCCTGTTTACCATGGGGATAAACACTCCCTGGCTTTTCTGCCCCTGCCAGGCTGCCCCTTCACTGTCTTCTAGAAGACTCTCGTCCCTTGCTCCTTGTAGATCCTCTGCTGCACCAGACTCTCTGCACCTATAGCTCAGCTGCTTTCCCCTTGGGCAACTGGTTTGGGCTCTGTCAACTCTGACCCCCCAGCATGTCATGCTCTTTGCGTCTACCATATTCACAGACTTGGCCTTCCGTGGCCTCCCTGCCCAGTCCCCGCCTGAGACCTAGTGCCCTGACTCATAAAACGGTCAATACCCCTTCCCTAAGCTTCTAGGAATCCCATCAGGGTATCTGGGAACCCTACCAATGTCACCAGAACATTGCCTAGAACCCCATCACATTCCATGGGACAATATCACACATTGTCCCATGAACCCTGACAAAATTCTCCAGTATTCTACAAAGTCTTGTCTTCTGTTGTATCCCTAGAGAATAGTCCTCTAAGGGTTAAAAAGATACAGTGGTCAAATAGGGTGATAGAATCAAAATGGGCAGAGCTCAGGATTCACTTCATTCCCATCTCCCTAAAATGGGTTACAACTCAAGCGAGCCAAGATGGACCCATGAATGGGCTAAAGCCAGGGTAAGCAAGACATATGCCTCCTCTAGGAACATTTATTCATTCAACACAGCACTTGAAAGTCGAATAAAATACAAATGTAGTAACCTAGTGGGCAATCCTCTAAACACTGCCACACAAGCAAACCCTCTCCTGCTTCCCTTGACTGCTAGAGTTTGAGAGGGAGCATGGGAGACGCCAGCGGGTCACCACACCCGGGGCAGGCTCAGGAATCAGAGGACTTAGAAACCCAGCACTAGCTCTACCAACGTCCTAGGGCATCTGAGCCTCGGGTGAGAGGGTTCCTGGTTCCTAGAGACAGAAATACAAGAGCTACAGGAGGTCTTTGGGATCATCCAGTGGTCCATCCTCCCATGAGAACGAGGAGAAACTGAGGTGAGAGAAGCAGCTCCCCCAAGATCATGAGACTAGAATTGACGTCTCTTGATTCTCCATCCAATTAACTAAAAATGCAGTTTTAAAAAAAATGCCCACCTGTACACAGTGCTTAGCGTCAGACAGCTGGCAAAGCATTATGCTTGGATCCCAACATAATTCTATGAGTTAGTCAGGGTGGGGACTTTCATTTTTTTCTTGCTGATGAACAGAGGCTTGGAGAGAAGTGGCTACCTGGAGGCTGAAGTTGAGGTTCTGATACACAGATGTCCTGGATGCTGTATTCCTCCCTCCCTCCCTGCCCTGTTCTTTCCCTCACTGGGCTTGTGCCCATGTCAGCCAAGCTCTCTGCAGAGAGAATACTCAGAGCTGGATGGTGCTTTGGGATGAGCTGGTCCAGGGGACTTGTGTTGTGGGTGGGCACAAACTCTCAGGGACATTGTATGACCTGCCCAAAATACCTAATGTTTCTGGGTCAGTCTTTTGAGTAGGGGTGGGGGGAGCTGTGCTCTTTCCATCAATCCACATTTCCAGCTCCATCTCTGCTGGTCCCTCAGAACAGAAGTGGAAGACAAAGTGATTTCTCCATTAATTTCATGCCCATGTGGTCCCACATCCTTATGCCTCTCACTTGGGCTGGCCGTGTTTGCATTTCTGCTAATTTCTCCTTTTGCTGAATTAAGAACTGGGCTCCAGGGCTGGGGTAAGCCTCTTGGGGTGACAGGCATCAGATGTCCCCTCTCTGGGCTCTTTCTGCTTCCTTGGGGGCTGGCTTATCTGTCTTTGGGAGAAATCTCCCACAATCTTCCTGGCGAAAGGGTGGCAGGAGTTCACTTCCCCACATTTGTAGTTCTGAGACGCTCTCATAGTTACCTCCCTCTTGGGCTCCCAAGAAAGGATTCCATTGCTGTGCCACCTCTGCCAAGTCCTTCCTTCTCTGGCCTTTACATTTTCATCTGTAAAGTAAGGTTCTGTGTGTGCTGCGAGCTCAAAGTGCCCTTCCAAGTTTAAGGGTACGGATTGTTTTCCTACCTAGAATAAAAGTGTTATGCTAATGGAGGAGTTCCACACGTGTAAATGGGTTCCATTATTGCCTCATCACACTTTTTGGTAAGGATTCTCCAGAACAAAGGACCTCAGGTCCCTTGGACATTGAGACCATGTTCAATGCTGCCACAAGCCCATGATGGTTGTTCTTTCAGCAGCTGAACACGTTTATCTTTTCATACTTAAATTAATCAGACTCAAAGCCCCTTATCCCATGGATCCTGGAGTGAAACTGTCAACCTTTCCTCCCTCTGGCCACTATCCCAGGGTTCCAGCCCTGGATTTAGCAAGCCAAGGCCCTGTGTCACTATGCCTGACTCAGACGCTCCCCCTTGAGGCTGGAGGTCCTCATAACAGCTATTAGACAAGGAACACAATGGAACTGGCTGCCAATCCCAGGTATAGCTTTTTAGATGATCCTTTTTGTGCCATGATGATTGAATCAGACTGTTCTGGAACAGCGTCCAACACATACACACACAAACACACGTAAGAAACCCAGTGTCACCTGGTAAGCCTCTTGCTTTTCATCATGCTTTCCCCCTTCAGAAGTCCCTGGAATTTTCTCCTACCAGCTAACCTTCGATGGAGCCACCTTGATTTTTAGCTCCCACATTCCTACCACCCCTGCCCCCAAATAAAAAACAAACTACATTTTACAGCTTACCTTTCTGCTAAGTGAATAATTTCTGGCCAAGCAAGTACAAAGAAGTGTACTATGGGACTTCCAAAAGGTCATCTCTATGGGGGCTGAACATGGGGGCTCATGCCTGTAATCCTAGCACTCTGGGAAGCCGAGGTGGGTGGAGTACTTGAGCTTACGAGTTCGAGACCAGCCTGTTGTGGTGGATGCCCATAGTCCCAGCTAATTGGACAGCTGAGGCAAGGGAATGGCTTGAGCCCAAGAGTTTGAGGTTGCTGTGAGCTTTGACACCACAGCACTCTACCCAGGGTGACAGAATGAGACTCTGTCTCAAAAAAAAAAAAGTCATCTCTAAAGATTAGAAGTGTGCCCTTCTTTGATCCTTCCTCTCTCCTGTCACCAGGAATGTGGAACTTCAGTAGCCATCTTAGACCACGAGCTTCAACAATGGGGAGCAGTAAGGCAGAAAGAGCCCAGGCTCAGTCCTGTATTTCCTACTTCTGTGTCTCTTTAATGTG
Source organism: Arctocebus calabarensis (assembly GCA_963573935.1). Taxonomy (NCBI): domain Eukaryota; kingdom Metazoa; phylum Chordata; class Mammalia; order Primates; family Lorisidae; genus Arctocebus; species Arctocebus calabarensis. The sequence goes on from CAUYON010092679.1 coordinate 33,078, forward strand.
AAAGAGAAGTATATTTCTCTTGTGTTTGAGTCATTTTTACTTTCGGTTTTCAGTCACACGTGGTTGAACACGACCCTGATACACTAAGCGAGCTTAATTTCTAATCAGAGAGGAACTCTGAGGGCATTTGCAGATCTCCTGTGTTCCTTTCTCTGTGGCAGCTATAGAGCCCATCGTCTGTGAGGGGACACTCAGATCCTTGTGTATCTTGCTTAAGAACAAGAGACAATAGTTACAATCTGTTAATCCCATCTGTTTTCCATAAGAGGGAAAGATAGTTACATGGTGGTGACAGAAATCCTAGGCCACACAGAGGGGGTTTTCCCTGAGTGTTCCATGACAGCGACCCTGAGGATTGAGGGTACACAAAGAGAAGACACTCAGTTACAAGAGATTTATTCTCTAGCACTGGCAGAGTTTGTGAGGTCCAAAGCCCATTTCATTCATTACAACCACATTAACCTCAGTTCCTCTTTCTCCTCCCAAGCACTCCAGTGACAACATTTTTATCCCCATTTTGTAGACAGGGATTATGAGTCTCGGGTGGTGGTGGGGCCTGCCTGGGCAGTAAATGGTTAAGCAGGTCTGCCAGCTCTGTTTTGCTATGTTTTCTCCTAGGGGAATAAGAGCTATCTAGAAACCAAATATCTAAGACTTTCCAGAAAAATTCCAAGCTTATCAAGTTGGTTTTTCTCTTCTCCCAAAGCAAACTTGTTATGGACAGATCACACATACTAAGTTTTAATTTTGAAAATGTATTGGTCATTAGGAAAACATCTTTTAAAATCATCATCGTCCAAAATAACAAGTATTCAGAGAAGGAAGGAGAAAGTGTTGGGGAGTTCAGAAAACTTCTTGGAGGAGGTGATCTTTGATCAAAGAGTAGAGATAGTTCTGACCTGAGATGGAGTTGATACTCTCTGTATATAAGTAGAGAGTGGATGAGAGGAGGTGATGGTGATGAGTCATCATGGAAAGTTAAGAAATTCTGGGAAGAGGAGACAGCACATAAGTACAAAGACAAGGGACTCAGGTATACATACCTGAAACACACACATACAGAGAGCAAATACATGTTAGGCTAGTTCAAATGAAAAAACAAACAAGATTTTCAGATTTTTTTTTTTTGAAGGACAGTGACTTGCTTTGCTGCCCAGGCTGCAGTGTGGTGGTGTGGTGGTGTCATCATAGTTCACTGCAGCCTTTAACTCCTGGGCTCTAGCAATTCTTCCGCCTCAGCCTCCTAAGTATTTGGGACCACAGGCAAGTGCCACCATGCGTGGCTAATAAAAATTTTGTTTTATGGAGATGGAGACTCACAAAGTTGCTCAGGTTGGAAGATTTTCAATATTAATAATAGACTAAGTATATTTTAACACAAAGCAAACAGAATCATTTGAATGGAATAAAGGTATAACTCACAATGTAATAATATGTAATATGTAATAATAATATGTAACCTCAAACTTTATAAAGCAAAACTATTAGAAATATTTGGAGAAAGTGATAGAAATTCATTGTAAAGAAAGCTTGAATATATTATTTTTAAGAAATGAGAAATCAATTGATTAAAAAATGTAATAGGGATTTTAATAATATAACCAGTAAGATGCTTTCCTTTGTACACACAGGTAAAAATATATCTTATTTTCAAGCGCACATTGACATTTACCAGAACTGAGGAGATACTGGTCAAAAAATCCTGCTGTTTTCAAAAAAACAGAAATTTCACAGATCACGTTTTCTGTCCAAAATGAAATTAAATCAGAAATAACTATGAAAAAATTTAAAAATTTCTCTTAAAAATTATTGGAACATAGAAGTACAAAATATAATTTAGAGAATATTTGGAAAGTAATGAAAATAAAAGCATTATACCTAGAAGAACAAAGCTGTTTTCCAAGGCAGATGCATAGTATTAAGTACATTGTTTATATACATAAAAAAGAAAGCTAAAGCATGTATGGTTTAAGTATTTAATTCAATAGATTAGAAAAAAGAGAAAAAGCAGCCCCAGTAAACTAAAAAGGATAAAACCAAATGCAATGCAGTAGAAAATGGCTGACAAATAAGTGTGAGTTGACTTCAAAAATTAAAAAAAAATTGAAAATCTGGTGACGGCAGTTTGATTAAAAGTTGCAAAATGTAAATAATACAGCAAAGGGAATATAATTTCATAGAACTGGTTTATAAAAAGAACAATATCAGTATATATAAATACGTTAATGTTTTGAAAATCTCATTGAAAATATATAATTATCTGGAACACTATAAATTATCAAAAATCTTGAGAAGATATAAAAATTTTAATAATTACATAGCACTCTAAATTTATTATGAAAATACTTTCTAAAGAAATTGCAGGGCAGGTAGTTTTAAATGTAAGTTATTTAAATGTAGAATATTCAAGGATCAGATTTTTTTTTTTTTGAGACAGAGTATCACTCTGTTGCCCTGGGTAGAGTGCTGTGATATCATCATAGCTCTCAGCAACCTCAAACTCTTAGGCTCAAGTGATCCTCCTCCCTCAGCCTCCTCAGTACCTGGAAAACAGATGCTCACCACAATGCCAGGTAATTTTTCTATTTTTAGTAGAGACAGGTTCTCACTCTTGTTCAGGTTGGTCCCGAACTCTTGAGCTCAAGCAATCCACCGGCCTCAGCCTCCTAGAGTGCTAGGATTATAGGCATGAGTCACCGCACTCAGCTAAGGATCAGATTTTTTATATTTATATATAAAGTATAGCTTTTCAAAAGCAGAGAAAAGACTAAAAGCTACCCAAATAATCTTACGAAATTAAAATAATCTTGGTACCAAAAATCTATCAAAGCTAACCCCAAATCAATTGACCCATGTCACTAAAAACATAGATATAAAAAGTCCAAATAAAATACTTATAAATCAAATTCAACCAAATCAAATTCAATAACATGTTAATTATTCATTAAAGTTCCATAGACTTTGTCCCAAGAACGTAGGAATGGTTTAACATTAAAGAAAATCTATTAGTGAAAGAAATCACATCAATAGCTTACGTAAGAAAAAATATACACGATTATCTCAATAGATGTCTATTATAAATATATAAATGCATTTGATCAAAATGAACATCATTTCCTACTTTAAAATAATGCCATTTAATGTAGGATAGTTTTTATTATGTTCTGGCCACTACGCTAAGTACCTGACATGGCTTATATTATTAAAAATTAAAGTGACAACTTGAGATGGGCCCACCCATGTACCTAAGACCAATCCCTTCACCTGCACGTTAAATCCTATCTCCTCCACTTCTCAGGGACCTTATGTAATCTGTTGCCTACACATTCTTTTTTCTCCTCCTTCCCCCATATCTGGCTCCTTCCCATTAATATTTAAATAAACTTAAGAACTCTCAAAAAACTCTCCCTTGATCCCATGTGATTCCCCTCTGACGACTCTCCTCACCTCATTTTCTCCCTCCCCTTTGCAACTGAACTTGAACATCTTTACGCTCTTCCAGAATCTTCTCTGGTCACTGGTGACCTGTATATTGCCCAGCCCTTTTGGCAGGTATCCCCAAATCACACTTGAGATGATGCTGTCAAGGGCTGAAGCACGGTCTTATGAGGGTGCATCACAAAGATATGTGTGTGAGCTGGGAAAGGCTGAGCTTTGGTAACAATGACGCCTTCCCAAACACAGTGGCTTTATACAGATGGCAGAGCTGTGTTTCCCTCTTTTGTCCTGAATGAGCCATCTAGTTTGGTGGATAGTTCTGCTCCTGGTATTGACTCGGGGATCCAGGTTTTTCTTGCATTGTGTCTGTTATTAATGACAATAATACCTCCTGTACAGATGGTGTTTTTCCATTTTATAGAGCATGGACATTTTACAAACCCTATGAGCTATTTATTATTATTCTGCTTTGGTAGAGAACATGATTGACTCCCAGACAAGCATCACGCGGCTGGAGAGTGGTAGAGCTGGGACTGAAATGCACGTCCACCTTTTAGCTCCAGATCCTGCCCTCTTTTGCTTACGTCACACTGCTTCTATGGCAGGTCGCCTTCATGGACTCCCCATGCTGCCTTCCTGTAACCCCAGGGCGGGGGAGCCTGCCAGCAGGTGCTTTCCTTAGATTGGAGGCTCAGATAATCTCCTTGGTTTCTGGAACTCTCTTCCCTCCCCACTGGAGTTTTTCCACTGTGCCCGGCAGCCCCTTTGGTACACATTCAGGGTTCTGCCAAGAATCTTTCAAATGTTCCCCAAGAAAAGGCCAGACCTGTTCACTGGGCTCCATGCTGGCCAGATACCACCCTCTTACACGCTGCATAGAAATAAAACATGGAGGTGACAAGCAGCTTGGAGAAGTTGAAATGTCAGCCCAACACTCTGAATTCTCCGAGCTTGTAACTCGAAGACGGTAAAGGTTGCCTAGAAAGCAAACTGCTAGAAAGGAACTGAGGGAGGTTCCTTGTCCGGATTCTCGGAGCCAGGAGCTCCAGAAGAAACAGTCTGGATGCCAGGAGCCCACCATGACTGTCAGGCAAGCCGCCAGTGAGTGCCAAGCGCCTGGCTTCCCCACCCCCCCATGCTCCAGCTTTGCCAAGACACTTGTAGCTCCTGGAAGCTCTTGCCCTTACCTCTGGAGTCTCCTTCCCGAATGGCCTCCTGTCTTGTCTCTGCTTTCACCCCAGGGCTGCCTCCCCCAAGGAGGAGACTGTATTTTTTGTTTCAATATACTGAGGAGCTTACTGAGGCTCTGGCACCGAGGACAGGCTCAATCAATATTTGTCCAGGGAACAAATGACACTTCTAGGAGCTCCACGTTCTGGGTGAACCAGAGGCTGAACCTCATGTCTTTTTCATCGCATGCTGGCAGCTTGGAGAAAAGGCTACCTGTGTCTAAGTGTCAGAGGCACAGACAGAGGGCACAGAAAGAGGGCCAGACGGAGTGGACCCCGCATGCCCCCAGCACCAATGCCCCGTCGGGCCTGGATGTCTTCATCTGCAGAAGGGTGGAGGTGGATGGCCACAAGGGCTTCTCCCAGAACCAGCCCTGTGCCCAAATGTGGAGCATGTAACAACACCCCTTCTCACCTGTGTTGTCACAAACGGCCAGCCACGGACCTTTGGTCTCTTCTTGGATTTGACTTCTGACTTCCAGCCTTGATTATGACCACTGCCTAAGACCCTTCTCCCCTCCGCTTTTTTGCAGACTTTAGAAGGGGCCTGCAAGTGAGGAGCACTGAAGCTTGAACTCTGTTGGCCTCAGAGAAAACCCACCTGGTGAGTGGGTCTGTGTGTGTGTGCGCGTGCTGGCGTGTGCCTGCACGTGTGTGTGTGCGTGCGCGTGCATGTGCCATCCCATCTTGGACCTGTTCAAAGGCAAGTGGCGATGTCCTGGTGGGCAGGGGAAGGCCTTGGTACCCAGACATCCTGCCAGCACCACTATTCACCTTTCCTTTTTTATCCATTTTGAAGTATCGATCTTCATGTCTGAAAATGCTGGAACGGCAGCTGCGGTTCTCTGAGCCAAAGTGCCGTGTGAACTGTGAAAACTGTCTACCCCGTGTGGGAGGCGGAGATGCTTTCCTATTTTAATCCTTTCTGAGACGCCAAAGGTTAGTGGTTTGCATAGATCAAACCGCAGGGTCACACTCACGAGCCCTTTGCAGATGTCCTGGGTGGGGCTGCCTGGCTGGCTGCGGGGAGATTCCCCTTTGGAGTGACCCTATGAGGAGATGCTCACAATTTTGCATCTCTTCCAGCATTAGAACCTTAGAGCCCTGGGGAACTGCAAAAACACCATGAACAACTAGGGAAATGGGCATTCAGTGAGTGGTATGACATATCCAAGGTCACGCAGCTGTGTCCAGACCCAAAGAGGGTATGAGTGGGACAGGTGAGGCCCTGAGGGATGGACACAGACCCGGGAGCAAAGGCCAGGGTGAGGAGACGGGGTCCCATGAGCAGTGGGAGCCATTGATGGTTTTGAGCAGGACAGTATTCTCTGGCTTATTATGGGGAACTTGTCTGACCCCTGAATGGTGCAGAGTGGAGCGCTGGGGCAGGAAGGTGAGCTAGGAATGGGGTTGGGCTCCCGGACTGCTGTCACAGCAGCCAGGTATGCAATGCAGGATGGAGGGCTAGGCTTCAGCAGGTTCGGAAGGACAAGAAGAACAGTCTGGGTAGAAGAAACAGTGCCTCTCTGTGTGCAAAGGCTGAGGGGGAGTCCAGGTGGGCATGAGGGACGCTGAGTGTCCTGGCATGTGGGCGGGTTCTATAGCAGTGGTGACAGAGGACACTGAGAAGCCAGGCAGACTCAGAGAGTGCAGGTCTTTGAAAGCCATGGGTTTTGACCCCTCTCCCTCCCGGGCTAGGGTGTGTACCCTAACTGGTTTGTATGGGGAAGGATGCCCTGTGGCAGTGGAGGGAGCAGACTATCAGGGCAGGGAGAAGCACAGCTGGGGGTGGCCGGGAGCAGGGAAGCCCATTCTCCTGAGGCAGCACCTTTTCAGTGGGGTCCAGGTGGTGACAGGGTGTGAGAAGAGCCCATGAGATGCCCATGAGAAGGGAAGGCATGGGAGCTGGTCTAAGGTGGGCCTCATCACCTCTCCCATCCTCCTATGCTGTCTTTGGACAAGCGGCCAGTGGGGCTAGAGAAATGATTAGCTGGAGAAGCCCTAAAGCCTCCCTGAAAAGGCCCAAGGGCATAGGCCCAAGCTCTAGATTCTCTTGGATATAGCAACAGGGTAAAAGATCCTCTCCCATCACTCTCCCAGGCTTGTAAAGGGACCTGCTGAATTTTAGACACAAGGTGGTGACAAGGTCTGTCCAAATCTTAGCCTTCCCCCACCATGTGTGGCAGTGTGATGCCACCTGTCTCTGCAGGAGGCTGCTCCCACCTCCCTGCCCACTGCTCTGTCTCCCTCAGACAGCCCTGAGCACAGGTGAAGGCATCATTACTGCACACGTCTTGTCCTATTTGCCTCCCCAGGGAGGTCACTCCTGAGGGCGCAGTTCTAGGTGTATCCCCCATCTGCTTTCTTTCCTTATTACATCTTGAGGAAGGCACTGATGGCTCTATTTTGTAGATGGGGAAACTGAGGCCCAGAGAAGTGAGTTACTCGCTTAAACAACACAGCTGATAAGAGGCAGAGCAGGGGCCAACACACACCTACCTGACAAAACAGGAGAACCTGCTACTTAGGAGTTCAGGCCCTGGCTCCTGATCACCTGGGTTCAAATCTCTCCTCCACCTGAGCCTACCACCCAGCCGTGGGTCTGTCTGCTCATGTCTAAGGAGAGGACAATTCTAGCACCCACCTCACTGGGGCAGATTAGAGGGTGTCTGCCATATACAAAATGCTTGGCAAGGGCAGTGCCTGTGGCTCAAAGAGTAGGGTGCCAGCCCCATATACCGGAGGTGGTGGGTTCAAACCCGGACCTGGCCAAAAAAAAAAAAACAACTACAACAAAATGCTTGGCAAGTGTTGCTGTTGTCATCAGCATCTGACATGGACAGCAAGATGTCAGCATATCTTATGCACTTTCAGTAAGCATCCATTTTCCTCCAAATTTCTACCCAAATCTGTATTCATTTATTTATTAAGGCCGCCATCACAAAGAATCACATAACGGACAGTTTAAACAATAGATGTTTATTGTTTCACAGTTCTGAAAGATGGGAATCGGAAATTAAAGTGTCGCCTGGTTCCTTCTGAGGCTCTGAGGGAGAGTATGTCCCTGCTCCTCTCCTGGCTTTGGTGGCAGCTGGCAATCTTTGACAAGCCCAGAGATGCGTCACTTGGATTCCACCTTTCGCTTCACGTGGCACTCTCCCTGTAGACTATGTGCGTCCAAATTTCCCCTCCCATAGGGACATGATCATATTGGATTAGGGCCCACCCTCATGACCTCATCTTAACCCAATCATCTGCAGGTGTGTCAGCCTCTGCCTGTGAACACTCTTTGTCTGGTGGGAGAGTGACACATGACAAAAGCAGGTGTGAGGTGGGGCAATGTGTGCCCTGGGGTGCAGTGTCCCAGCACAGGATGAGGAGGCATGGCTGTGTAGACAGTAGGTGCTCACTCCCTTTTTGCTGGTGGATGAGAGAATGAGAATACAAGACCTAGGGATGTCTTGCTTGGAGCTGTTCAAAAAGCAGTTGAATCCACTTAAAGGAAAAGAAAGGAATTTCTCGCCCCCAGGCTCCAGCTCCTTGGGCGTTGAAAGATCGAATTCCTGCAATTCATCTCCTCTGTCTACTTGGGCCTCCCTCTATGGAGCACAGGGACCCAGCGAGATGCTGGCAACATGTTAGGGCTTGGCGGAGGGGGTTAGCTGGCTCCACGTGCAGCCTAGACTCCGGACATTGCCAAAGTCAGCTTGATGTGTGTTTGGTCTCGGCATACACTCTTCCCATCATCCAATTGTCCTTGTCTCAAAACTGTCTCAAAGGGACACGGTCCCTTTGACTTGATATCTGGTGTTCTGGACCCATCGGAATAATAGTCACTGGTGTGCAGAGTCTCCACCCCGGAGTAGTAAAGCTCTGCACGTGGCTTTGCCTAGCTGTGGATGTGCAGCTCTGGAGTTCCTTTTCCCTGCGTGGGCTGCTCCATTCTCACTCTGTTGAGGCTGGTGTCTGGGTGGGGTTCTGGGACACAGGTCCCATGATGGGGCCACACAGTCCTTCAGTTGGTTCAGTGTCTAGAACAGGGCTCTGCCTGCCTTTGCAATGCTAGCAAGTCACTTCCCCTTGCTGAGCCTCAGTTTCCCCGTTGGTAAAACATGAACCAAGATATCAGACTTAGGTAATTTATTAAAATGATTGAAGTTTAGGGCTTGGATGAATTTTATTGGTCTTGTGGAGGGTATGAAAACCTTATAATCAGTTCTCATGGGGAATCTCATCATAACCTGTTATTTTGAGGGGGGAACCTGGTGCTAAGATGGTGTTGAATCTCACAGCAGGTGGAAGGAGGTGACCAGGCACCCATTCTTTGCTCTGTGTAATATGGACAGGACTCAGAGGTGGGTCACATAGTCCCCCAGATCCACTCCTCTGCCTCCAGCCCTTATTCTCTGTCTGCTCCCTCTAAGCACAACACAAATAAAATGGCAACATTTGAACTCTGGTCAATGTCAAATTCAGCTATGTCCTTTTAACATTAGCCAGAGAAGCATGGCTAACATCCAATCTTGGAAGACCAAACCACTCTTTCCAACATCAGCACCACTAGCTGGCATCCCTGACAGCCAGCATTTGTGAGTATTTCAAGTGTGGGGGTCATTACATTCTAAGTGGCATCAACAAGCAAACCTTGGTTATTTGTTGAACAAATGGATGAATATTTATTTTGGGGCAGATTGGATATTAGCTGAGTCTCTCTAACCTCCTAATCTTAACACTAGGCAGATTATCTGCTTTATCCATAAATAGAATAACAGGATTTCGAGTGGAAGACCAAACTTTAGGTTGACAGGCAGACCCCTGGTGAAAAAGCAGTTGAAGTCACTGGAAACCAGCCTGAAAGGTAAAGTGTATTGCTCAAGGTCCCTCAGGAACCTTCCATAGCAGACAGCACAGTCCAGCTCTCAGTCCAGGAGACTTGCTGTGTGGCTATCAGACAGGCATATCTGCTGGGGTTTGAGGCTTGTAGTTCTCCTAAAGAAGCATCTCACTCATTAGGTGGTCCTTGTAGGAGCCTCTGGGGCCAGACAGATGCCCTGGGAAGAGTAACCCAGAGCACTCTGGTCCCACTGGCTGGGAAACAGGAGCTGCAAGCACTATGCTGTGGGCTTGGATAGATTGTGCTCAGTGAATACAGTCTGATTCAAGAACCAAACACCAAGTGAACAAAGCATTTCAGTCTAGGGAGAAAAGAGAGAAGAAAGGGTTCTTTCTAGGGGAAGGGTAACATGGGAAGCCAACCAGGGGCCCAGTGAGCACAGTGGGACCACATAGAGGGTGATTCATGCAGAGAGTAGGGCAGGGCAAGAAGGCCGGCCTGATGCCTAGTCTTTGTCCTTCCTTCCAAATCTGAAGAATAGGAAGGAGAAACATTCTTTGGAAAATAAGATGAGGCCATGAGTGGGCAGGTACACAGAATGTATGCAATAATTGCCTAGACATGCTTAAACTAAATACTTGTTCATCATTGATCTGAAATCCAAATTTGACTGGGTATCATTTTATTTTTATTTGCCAAATCTGGCAACTCACACGGAGGAGATGGGGTGATGGTGTTGTCAGCACCTTCAGTATACTAACAACACCAGGAACCTTCTCAGCAGCTTCTCACACTCCCCTTAGCATTGGCTGGGGTGTAACACTGAAGTGCAGGCCAGCAGGGCCTGGTCTACAGGTCCAGGTCTGCAGGCACCTGGATGTTGGCCTCTCATGTGGGCTCTTGGCTGCCGTGATGGTTAATTTTATGTGTCATTTCGACTGGGCCACAGGTGCCCAGATAAGTGGCCAAACATTATTCTGGGTGTGTCTGCAAGTGTGTTTCCAGATGAGATTAGCATTTGAATCTGTAGACTTAATAAAGCAGGTTGTCCTTCCCAAAGTGGGTGGGCCTTATCCGATTAGTTGATGGCCTGAATAGAACCAAAGGCTGACTCTCCCCCTAGTAAGAGAGAACTCTGGTCTCCTTTGAACTGGGACATTGCCTTCAGACTTGAATGGAAACATCAGCTCTGCTGACCTTGGGACTTGCCTGTCTCCATATTGTGAGAGCCAATATTCCCGTGAGTGTGTGTGTATGTGCCTGGGTGTATGTGCGCGCACGTGCGTGTGTGTGTTCTCTGTTGGTCTTGTTTCTCTGAAGAACTCTGGCTCCTACAGGCTCTGAAGCTGCTGTCCCTGACAGCTTAGCCAGCTGCAGTTTTCCCCTATGGCTGGCACCACAGGCTTCACGGGCCAGGCACAGGTAGCCTCATTCAGATGGTGGTGGCACTGGGTGGGGCACACACAGGCCTAACCACAGAAGTTTGCTGTTTGCCTGTGTCACAACTGAGGGGCTCCTGGAGTTGCTCCAAGTAGGAAACAGACTGACTTCTCAGGAGGGAGAAGTGTTCTTTGTTTTTTCTAAAATCCACCGGAACAGCATAAATCTGCTCTTTAAAAGCAAGAGAAATGTCATGTTCCCGGGGAGGGAGGTGGGGAGCAGGCATTCATTAGGTGCGTCGCTCCATTTTGGTTTTTAATTCACATGGGGACCTCAGGCACTCAAGATTGGCTCACTGGGTGCTTGGTTTATGCCACATGCTCATGAGCAGTCCGTTGGTTTTATTCTTATGTGTATCCGTATATGGTAAACCTCTCAAACCCACCATCCAACATGAGAACCAGGGCATTATTGAGAACCTGCTTCTACCGGGGGTCTCTGCTCTCCCCTCATCCAGGTGACCACATTCCTGAATCTGCTCATTAAATTTTAAAATACAAAATTATAAAGTTTTTTCACATGTAAATACTCATAAAAGTATGTGGTTTAGTTTTATTTTTAATAAACACTTGATTTTTTAAAAAGTCTCTCTTTTCATCTTCCCGGAATCGCATGGAGCCTGGCTTGCCATGCCCATTTTATGGATGGGCCAGCAGAGGCCCAGTACAGTGAGTGGCCCAGCTGGGATCTGAAAATGAGCCTGTGTGGTTCCAGACCTGTGCTCCTTGAGCTCTGGGCAGCTGGCCTTGTTCAGTGAAGTGGGCAGACCTGGGTCTGCCTTGTTCAACACAGAACCACCAGGGGCTAGTGCATGGAGGGTGCCCAGTAAATGACTATTGAGTAAAATCATTGCATTATACATATATACACATCAAAATACCACATTGTCCTCCATAGTACAGGGTTCACCGAGAGGGTTCCCGCAGCTGCCCTGCTCCTTTCTGGCCCTGCCCCTACAGAAGCCCCTCAGACCTTGCCTCCCCTGGCTGCCAGACCCTGGGCTACCAAGGCCACTGGACCCTGGGGTCTACTGCTAGTAGCCCCTAGCACCATCCCTCTGGAGTGTGGCCTTGGGTCCCTGGAGTGAGTGTCAGGGAGCTTCACCACCCTGTGCTCAGACTCCTTTCTCCAGGGCCTGTAATTCCAGGGCCAAGCCCTGCTCCTCGCTCACTGATTCCTTAGGGAAAGTTCCTTCTCAGGATGCTTTTCTGTCCCTCAGAAAAATAGAACCCAGGAAACCTGAACCCCCAAACTTCCAGATAGATAATGATAACAGTAACAGTTGCTAGTGTTTAGTCTCAGGGCCAAGAAATTTATGCGTATTACTTCATTTAAATCTTCACTATGAATTCCATTTTACAGATGA
>CAUYON010092680.1:0-20923 GCA_963573935.1 Arctocebus calabarensis
GTAGTCCCAGCTACTAGGGAGGCTGAGGTAAGAGAATCGCTTAAGCCCAAGAGCTGGAGGTTGCTGTGAGCAGTGTGACGCCACGGCACTCTACCCAGGGCGATAAAGTGAGACTCTGTCTCTACAAAAAAAAAAAAAAAACATAGATGCTGCCCTCTAAGAGCTGAACATTTTCTCAAGGAAACAATATACAAACGTATAAAATTTTTAAATATAATATAAAAATTGAGCTGTGATAAGAAGTCTAGTACAAATGTCTTTATGATAAAATGTTTTTTTTCTTCTGGGTAACACATTCTTCTTAGTAAAGCATCACAAGAATGAAGATGCAAGAATCCAATGTATTCAATTATAATATGAAGGCAGTAGATGAGCTAATATGAGGGTGAGGTGGGTAGGGCAATAAGGGAGCAGATAGAGGGAAAAAGGCAAGGAGTTGGGGGTTACCGTGTATGGCACACCCTTTGGGGGCAGGACACAATTATAAGAGGGATTTTACCTAAAGAATGCAATCAGTGTAACCTAATTCTTTATACCCTCAATGAATCCCAAACGATAAAAAAAGAAGCAAAAAAAAATGACAAATATTACAAAGCATACATTAATAAATGTATAGCAATGTAAAATATTTCATTTTTTAGAAAGTCATATGGGGCAGCGCCTGTGGGCAGGGCGTCTGTCCCATATACCAAGGGTGGTGGGTTCAAACCCAGTCCCGGCCAAACTGCAACCAAAAAAAAAAAAAGGTCATCAGAGGACAGAGCCCATAGCTCAGTGGGTAGAGCACCGGCCACATACATTGAAGCTGGCAGGTTCAACCTAGCCCGTATCAGCTAAAAAGCAATGGCGACTGCAACAAAAAAATAGCTGGGTGTTGTAGCAGGAGCCGGTAGTTCCAGATACTTGGGAGGCTGAGGCAAGAGAATCACTTGAGCCCAGGAATTTGAGGATGCTGTGAGCTATAATGCCACAACATTCTACTGAGGGTGACATAGTAAAACTCTGTCTCAAAAACAAAAAAACAAAGAAACAAAAAAGTCATCAGAGCCATATGCAAACATAATGTCAACAATGAGCTCTTCTTTGATGTCTCTGTGCTCTGTCTTAAAATCTCAGTCACACTGGAGCAAGAAATGAAATTATCTGCTTAACACTGAAAAGCTAAGAGGTAGTCACAATTTAGGCACAGATGAATTGTAAGTACTAGGCTTCATATCACTTTAAAACAACTGAAAGTTTCTAAGTAGAAGTTAGCTAGTTTAAGCTCCCCAACTCTTTTTTAAAATTATTTTCCTAGGTCTTAGAAGTTCCATATAACTTTTAAAATTAGCTTGTTAATCACTCCACAAAATCTCGCTAAGACTTTAATCTGAATTTCAAGGTATGTGAGATAATCAGCACCTTTATAATATTAAGTTTTCTCATCTATAAATGTGGTATATTTTTCTATTTATTTAGGTCTTTAAAAAGCATTTGTCTATATATTTGTTATTGTCATTGTATCGGACTTGAATTTTTTTAGATTTCCTCCTAAATATTGCATACATTTACTACAAATCTTTTTTTTTTTTTTTTTAAAGAGACAGAGTCTTTGTTTATTACCCTCAGTAGAGTGCTATGGCATCACAGCTCACAGCAATCTCCAGCTCCTGGGCTTAGGAGATTCCCTTGCCTCAGCCTCCCAAGTAGCTGGGACTACAGGTGCCCGCCACAACACCCAGCTATTTTTTGGTTGCAGTTCAGATGGCGCCGGGTTTGAACCCACCACACTTAGTATATGGGGCCGGCGTCCTACCCACTCAGCCACAGGCGCTGCCCAACTACAAATCTTCAGAGTAGTTAACTGAACAAATTTTTTTTCCTGATTGCTGATAAGATGTAGAAATATAATAGATTTCTGTATAATATCTGTGTTAAATTCACTTATTAGTCCTAACAGTTTTTGTAAATACCAAAAGGTTTTCTACTTGTATACTCTTATTAAAAATGAATATAACAGAGTTTACTTCTCCCTTCACAATATTGATGCTTCTGACTTCTTTATTTGCCCTACTTCTTTGTCTAAAATCTTCAACATATTGCTGATTAGAGGATGTGAGACTAGACATCTCTCTTAGTCTATGTGTGCTGCTATAGCAACATACCTGAGACTGAGTAGTTTAAAAACAATAGGTATGTGACATTTCTTTGTGTTGGAAACTTTCAGTTATTTTAAAGTATACCCTAACTTATTGTTGATTAAAGTCACCTGAGGTGATGTGTACCCCGATTACCCTGATGTCTGATTCAAAAATATCACGTGTACCTTCTAAAAATATACAAATATCATGTACCCATAATAATTCAAAGTAAAAATAGGTTTTGGAAAAAAGCAAAAAACATGTATTTCTCGCAGTTCTTCTCCCGGAGGTGTGAATCTCATGATTTCATTGTCTGGGGAGGGCCACTGTCTGCTTCTGAGGGGGTGCCTTGTGGCTGCGTGCAGAGCAGAGTTCTGGGTGGCAGGGAAAGGGCCATGAAGTAGACACTGCAAGGACCCTCACTGCAAGGGCCTAATCCTACAAACTGGGGAGGAGTCCTCATGCCATAATCACCTCTGAAAGTCCCCAGATCAGCCATTTAGTTTCAACATTTTGGAGGAAAACTTAAATAGTTTTCCTAGTCTCAGATGTAAGGGTTCTGTGGCTTGCTGTTGAGTATGATGTTAGCTGTAGTTATTCCATAGATGTCTTTTGTCAGGCTGAAGAAAATCCTTTGTCATCTAATTTACCGCAGTTGCTCCTGAGAATATATTTCAGATTTGGTCAAAGACTATTTGTAAACATACTGAAATGATCAAATTGATTTATATTTATTTGTTAACATAATGAATTCTATTGATTTGTTTCTAACGTTAAGACAACTTTATACCCATGAATCAAACTAAATTGGTTTGATAAAGCATTCTCTGCCATATGTCAAAAGTCAGAAATGGGTTTGATTGAACTGTAAGAGAGAAAAATATAATTATTGATAATTTTCTTTGATGATTCTGCTTCTTTAATCTAACATTTACTTTATTATAACATATGATTTGGCTTTGGCTTTTTCCTAGATTACCTTAGGCTGACTTAACTAGTTTGTTCTAACGCTGCTAAACTAATTCCTTCTCATCATTGAAACTAATTCCTTCTCATTCTTTGATAGGTAAAGACCTATCAAGAAAATTACTAACTTTAAATCAAGGCAGGAAACTCAAATTCCACTTTTTACTGGCCTTTCTAATAAAGTAATTAGGAGAGATTTTGGTTCAAGATTTTTTTTTATCTCCTGAAAAGAATAATACTATCAGGATACTTTCCAGAAAGTGTAGAAGATGGCACAGGTGTGGTAACTCAATCCTGTAATCCTAGAACTCTGAGAAGCCAAGACAGGGAGATCAGTTGAGGTCAAGATCTTAGGACCAGTATGTATAAGAGAGACTTTGCCTGTGCTAAAAATAGGAAAAAAAAAAAAAAGCACACATTGACCCATGCCTGTAGTCCCAGATACTCTAGAGGCTGAAGCAGGAGGATCACTTGAACTTAGGAAACTGAAGTTGCAGTGGGCTATAGTGCTGCCACTGTGCTCTAGCCAGGGCCACAGAGCAAAACTGTATCTCAAAAAAATAAAGTAAAATGTTTAGATGAGATTACAAAAAGCATCCTTGTTTCCACATTTCCTACCTCCCTGCTTTTCATTTGATGAAACTAAAAATGAATTTAGCTATACAAACATTATGCTTATTACATTAATTTATGCAAGCTATTTAGCACTGTCTCTAATTATTATGATGCACAATAAGGATGAGTCAGATTAAATATACTAGATAATTTTGCAATAAATTATATTTTTTTACTATACTAAATCCTTCTCTTGTGTGTTTAGATATCATATTATATTCCTCAGGAAACTTAGTAAACTGCTCGTAAAGTAGAAAAGTTCAGTTTTCTTATTTTTGTTTTTTTCTTGTGTCCTGTCTTCCTGATGTTATCTTAATGTATAAGGTGATCTTTGACGTATGTAGATGAGCCTCACATACAATGGGGATGTGTAGGTGACAGCTCTTTGATAACACTGTTCTTTGGGCTTTTCTGGCCCATTCATTTTCTTTCCAGCTGTGGAATTTCTCAGGACCATAGCATAGTCCTCTTCTCTTCATTCAGGCTGAGTTTGGAGAGCTCTTTTAGACATATTTGCCCATGGCTTTATTTTGCAAATATATGGTAAAGTTTCTAAATTTATATCCTCTATCCAGACTATGCTTATATTTTTCCAGGCTTTCATTCATATATATATAAAATTTCAGGGCTTTGGGGGATTTCAACATATATATATGTTTTCAGGGATTTCTGTTTATATGGATTTCTTATAGGAATTGGCTCAAGCAATTATTGAGGCTGAGAAATCCCATTAAATGTCTGAAAGCTGGAGAACCAAGAAAGATAATGATTCACTCCAAGTTCCAGGGGAGCTAGTGGTATAACTCTCAGTTTGAGTTCAAAAGTCAGAGAAACAGGGAACCTGCTGATGTAAGTCCTAGAATCTGAAGGTCCAGGAATGTGAAGCTCTGATATCCCAGGTCAGAGGTGATTATGGCTTCTCCCAAAGAGAGAATGAATTCATTCTTCCACCCCTTTGTATCCTTCCGTGGCTCTCAATAAATTGAATGATACCTGCCCACATTGGTAAGGGCTTATTTCCTTTACTCAGTCTACAAATACAAATATTACTCTCTTCCAGAAACTTTATCACAAACACACTTAGAAAGGATATTTCCTAGCTATCAGAGTATCCCTTAATGCAATCAAGTTGACCCATAAAATTAACCATTGTATAGCTTCCCTCCCCTCCTATTTCTTGCTTATTAATTAACATCTTTATTTTGGAGACATGCTATCATTTACTAATTAATATATCAAAATATGGACTTGTAATATGCCACATGAAGCCCTCAACCCATAGTTGGCATTATCTCAGTAAGTGGTACAACTTATTTTATCAATTAGATATAAATTTAGTATCTTCTATGTAAAATCCTCTGTGTTAGGCACTAGATGATAACAGTAAACAAAACAGAAATCTTCTTTATTATGTTTACATTCCCAAATGCCCAAAGCTCAGTTTATGCAAGTAGGAGTCTTTTGAGCTATCTCTTTCCTATTGACTCTATATCTGTAACCTCCAACAAGCACGGAAAATTATTCTACTCTCTTATTCTCCACTTCTAGTATAGTCATTTTATACCTCACTTCAAACTTTGTAATGGTTCTAATTTCACCTACACTAACTTTTCTACCATGGGCTTTATGGTACTATAAAATTTTTCCATACAAAAGGGGAAAAAGAGAAGAAGAAAGCAAGAAAATATACAGTAAAGAGCCTTATTATTTTTTCTTCTTTTCTTTTCTTTCTGTGGTAACCTAGATACTTTTCTAATTGTATATTTTTCCAATTTTTTATTTATATCATAATATGTACCTTTGCATATTTCTATTACTTGGTATCAGATGATTTTTAACTCATGTTAAATTTAATAGCTAGATATAGACTAGCATCCATAACAAGTATACTCCAAAACATTGAGATCAATAGGACAGACATTTCTTCCACATAGAAAAGACCAGAGATGAGTCTTGCAAGGTTGTTGAGGCAGGCCTGTTATTCTTGACATGAGGCATTCATCCCTGGCTTTGTGGTAGTTCTTACATTGTTGTCTTACCTGTATGGAATGGAGAAAAAGAAAGTGGGGAGAAATAAACTTTTTTTTTAAAGAATATCACCTGTAAGTCACACATCACTTTGGCAAAAACATAGTCTCATACCTGTATCTAAGAAGATAACAGAAAAATGTAGCTTTAATTGTATAGATATCTTAAAAATAAGATGTGTCAAATGAATGGGCTGATGTCCCATCATTAAAAGAAGAGAGAGACTACAAATACTTGGAATGCGTTAGTAGAATGAATCTAGTCTGGCCCAACTAGAGCTGTAGTAATTTCTTTTTTTTTTTCTTTTTTTTTTTGGTAAAAATTATTTCAGTTTTTTCTTCTTACTTTTCCTTTTTATTTTAAGCATAGTGTATTAATTAGTCAATGTGCAAGATTAGGAGAATTTTTCAGGAAGGACCTCCCTGATCTGAAGTTTTAATCTAGAGAATAATAATTTTAAAAGGAAAGCAAGGCATGTCTTAAATTCTAAAAATAGTAGTTTATTTATAGAACTCTAGAGCTACATAAAATATTGCTATAAAATAGGGACAAATTATATTATTCAATAAGAAAATAATGACACCAAGATTTTCCATATTTAATATAATTTCTCATTTCATACATATTCCTTTAAATTTAGTCATGTTGATTTCCAAGAAAAAAATGACAATGGGAAGCCATGTTATATATTCTTAATACACCATGTGTACATAAATAATGATCCATGAATCAAAAATACATAAATAAAAAAATCTCCACTATTATTAACCCAACAAAAAAGATTTGAAGCTCATCCCATAAAGGTTAATAAATGAAACTTTAATGAAGAAAAAAAATTTCAACAAAAAGAGAAGAAAGATTCTAACACACAATAATAAAAATTTTAATCTAGCTTCTGAGTAGTAGAACTGGGAATGACATATAAAGAGTATCCTGGAAACCATCACTACATTTTCCAAAATTCTCAAAGAAATGGAAAGATTGGTTGAGTAAGTGTGGTAGTAGAGGATAACCTGATGTAGCAATTGCATAAAGAAAATGGAAGAGGTTGATAAATAGAAATTGTTTAATTTGGAATTAGAAGAGTAATCCCTTTCCTGAGAGTACCTTCTTATGAGAGCAAAACAATTCCCTTCTAAACAGAATAAACCCAAGAAAATATAGTTAGCAAAATCCTGGGAGAGAAGACATAACTCAGATTGTTCACAACTAGCTTGAGCTGAGATGTTTCCTTTTCCGTTTATAACCTTATTCAGAAGGCAGTGTAAATCTTTAAAATGTGATTAAGAACACATTGCATATAATTTTGAAAGTGCATTAGAAAAACCATTCATAGATGAAAGCAAATAGATGATCCTAATTGGACTTTCCATTGCACATACTCAAACTATGTCCCCAAAGAAACAAAAGTATAAAGCAACAATAAACTTTTTAAAGAAAATGAAAAGGATATCTAAAACTTGATGGAAATTGTGTCAGAGAAAAATATATAATTCAAAAATAGAAGAAAATTTCCCACTGAGTTCTTCATACTATCGAAGAACTTAGGGAAATTCTGAATTTTATAAGGAAAAGATAGTTGAAAGACTATACGGTCAAACAACTGAGTGAACTTAAAATGGAAATTGCAAAATTGAAGAAACACATTGAAGATGTAATATGTAGAGCTAAAAAATAAATAAATAACTAAAATTTAGGCAATAGACACCAGTGACTTTTTTTGATTGATAAAGTAAAAGTCTGGAATTAATAACTAGAAATCAGAGGGGAAAATGTGAAGGCACCACATACATTTACAAAAAGTTACATCCTGTGGGAGAAAGGCAAAACTCCCTATTGAGTGAACCATTGAAATTCCCCACAGATAGAACAAGAAATGTACTCAGTGTAATTATTGGTGGAAGTTATCTTGATGTCTAGAAAAATTACATACGCAAACTAAAAGGACACATAGAATTCCAGTAAGAGGATATAGCATGATTGACATTATCACATCTCTTCATTCATTATTGACTATAAAAACTAATGAAAGGTATACCTAGGTGTCCACATAAAAGAAGATAAGGCTAACAATCAGCCTGATTTGAAATGGCCCACATCATATTTAAAGCCTAAAAAGTTTAAATAAAACATTAGATAATATTAAGAATTTTCATACTTATAAGAGAGGTTGTAACCTTTATTTATAGCCCTACCATTACTTTACAAAGTATGTTTAATCACAGTAGAGAAGACCAAAAACAAACAAAAAATACAGTGATTGGTACTGTTAAAAATCATAGAAATATACTACAATATCCATCTACAAAAAAAGGATATGTGGCTTCAATATTTAATTTTATATCCAATGATACTTTATTTTCATATTTTGATTCATATGATTCAAATTAATATATACTACAAATCGCAATCTTAAAGTTGTGGAAACAACCCAAGTGCCCACCAAAACATGCATGGATAAATAAAAAGTGGATACCATGGAGTACTATTCAGCAACTGAAGAAAAAAAAAAATAGTGCACTGATATAGTGTCTTTGTGGCAACTTGGATAGAACTAGAAACCATTCTTCTAAGTGAAACATCACAAGAATAGAGAACGAATGCAGGTACTTAATACAAAATTGGGACTAATCAATCAACACTTAAGTGCATATATTGAAGTAGATCTCAATGAAAATAAGGCTGGGGGAAGGGAAATGAAAGGGCAGGTAAACCCAAACCTACTGGGTACAGTGCACAATACCTGGGTGAAGGGTACACTTATAACTTTGACTCAATCTGCACTAAAGTTATGTAAACAAAACATGTATACACCCTAATATTCTGAAATTAAAAATTAATATAAACTACTTAACTCTTTAAATCTAAAACAAATCAACAAATATAAACATGGAGAATTTTGAAAAGTGGAATAAAAAATTGTTGTGACTATGCTCTTTTCGCCCCTTAAATTGGGTTGAGTATTACACATATAGCTTTCATTTTATATACTGACTGCTTTCTAGCTTAACAAATAATTGAAGTAGTTGATAGTGTTATAATATGGGGGATCTTCTACTCACACACATGGCTAATTTGGCCAAGCTTAATTATTGCACTTTAACTTTCAAATTCTTCATCTTGAAAAGGTGATTTATGAAATACTAATTTAACAGGAATTTTTAATTGACTTGAAAACAATACTGTGACCGAGCCATGCAATATGACATCAACAACGTGTCTACAGGTTTACATGGAACCTTCTGTCTCCTCCATCCTTGGTTCCTAACAGATGTTCAACACTCCCATCTTAGAGAATATCTGATAACAGGTAATTGAGGTTTAGCTGAGAATCTCTCAGATTGTCTTTTTTATGCTATATTTGTGTTTTGCCTGCTTATTATTTATATTTTAAAACATTTTTCCTCAATTTTGCAGAATACTATATAATCTGAATCACAAACCCTCAAACCACATACTGCAGATGTAACTTTATCAGTAGTCGTCTTCATCACAAAACAGAGATAGAAGTTGCTTTTTATCCTCTAGTAAGACATATGAAAGGTGCTCCCCTGTTCATCTGTTACATTAAAATAACCAGAAAAGTTTCATGTTACACTGAAGTGGAAGCTTTGCACTGTGAATTATACCAACATTTAAGGAGTCCATAAAAGCCTAAAGTGAGACCTCACTTCAGCCACAACATATATGAAATCTATGTTCATGAGACAAATCGTAAATCTTCATGGGTACTAGGACAGGATCTATGAATAAAATTCCATAATTGATACAAATTTACTTGAAGATAAATCAGAGCTGAACCATCAGATTAATGTGAGCTCATATGTCATGTTGGTGATGATATGGTTTCAACGTGTACTTCAAAGTCCATGTATTGAAAATTCAAACAAATTTATATTAATTTGAAAAGTTGGGACCTTTAAGAGGTGGTTATATACCATGAAGGCTCTGCCCCCATTAAAGGATCAATGCCATTATTTCAAGAGTAGCTTTGTTATCAAGGAAGTGGATTCCTTATAAAAGGAGGAAGAGTTTCCCACTCACCCTCTCTTTGCCCTTTTCCTGTGAGATGAAGCAGCAGAAAGCCCTCACCTGAGCCAGACGCTTGATCTTGAACTTTCTAACACCCAGAACTGTGAGCCAATAAATTTCTTTCACTATAAATTACTTATTCTATGGCACTCCTTTATAGTAGCACAAACTAAGAAAAAAGTCAAGGAAAAAAGAAATTGCTGCAACATATTTTGTCAAGAAAATACTTGAAGTGCATAGTGTAAAAAACAATGAAAAAGGGCACTGATGGCAGATATCCCATAGAAACATTCTGCTTCTGTTTCGAAATTATGGGCCATCTTAGCTAGCCTTAACTGTTTACTTCAAATCAAATACTGGAACCAACATTGGTATTAGAAACTCTTTGCCAGTGAAACAAACGCTTTTCTTTGAAGACTGTGTTTGGGCTGTTGGGAAGATACTAAACAAAACATTCACCTAGGAATACATGTTTTATTTGGAAGACATGTGTTAGTATACATACTATTCAAGATTAAATTTTGATTTGTTTTTACTTGTTTTAAGGAGATTAAAATAGACAACAATGTCAAAAATCACTCCATAAACATATCTGAGTTCAAGTGCAGGATCTACTTCATCTGATATTTAGTATCAGACAAGGAACTGAACTTCCAGTTTTCTCTTCTGTGCAGGGAAATGCTTTTAATGACTACTTCACTTTTGTGATAAGAAGAGGGTATAGTGGTTACAGCTCTTGTGAACTATGCTAAACACTCTAAAATACTAATATTCATTTTAATAATAGCTATATTTTTGAGTAATTTGTACCCTAGGCACTTGACTCATTCAGTACAATAATTACTATTACTACTATAAGTTTCTTTAAAACAGTGGTTCTCAACCTGTGGGTTGTAACCAATGAAAATACATCCTGCATATCAGATATTTACATTATGATTCCTAACTGTAGCAAAATTATAGTTATGAAGTAGCAAAAAAAAAAAATTTATGTTCAGTGATCACCTCAACATGAGGAACTACATTAAAGGGTCACAGCATTAGGGAGGTTGAGAACCACTGATACAAAACGTAACCCTAACCCTAATATTAGATAATATATATTATCTAATATTTCACTATATAATACATATATAATATCTGATATATATACATACATATATATAGATAGGATGTGTTAGTAGAGAGAGAAACAGAGAGAGACGAACCCTAAGAAAGGATAGAGAGGAAGACAAAAATTGAACAAATAATTTTTAATTTTTTTTTCAAAATTTGATGAAAACTACAAAGAGCAGTCTAACTATCTAAACAAACCACAAGCACAAGAAATACAAAGACAGATAGAACTAAATAACAACCAAATTTGCCAATATAAATGATAAAAGAAAATGATAAACATGGCCCAAACTAAACAATTTGCCATCGAAAAATAACACAATACAACAATAACAGAAGATTTCTCACTGGAAACAATGCAATAAGAAAGACAACGGATATCTTGAAACTAAAATGTTATAGACCCAAATATAAATCACAGAACATGGAATTATTCTCATAAACTTTGACTAACCAGTCCCTGATTTAATTTCCACTCGTACAAAGTTTAGCAAGAAACTTAACAGTGTGTTCATTGCTCTGATTCTCATGATGGCACAGAAAAACATGCAACAACAATAATGAATGCCACTCAGTAAGACACCACCACACATTGACATGAACACAGCTGTGAGACACTGACACACTGAGGTTATGAAATCTTATACTTATTTGTACAGGGCTGCTAATGTAAGTACTCAATAGTAAGTTCACAAAATTAATTGTCAGAACTTATGTCATAATGAATTTGTCCAAACCCACAGAATATTCAACATCAAGGATGAACCATAATGTAAACAACATAATCTGGATGACAATGATTTGTCAAGATACCTTCATCAGTAGATACAAATGTGCCACTACAGTGGGTGATGTTAGCAATAGGTGAGGCATGCAAGTGTGAAGACCAGGGTATGTAGAGTAAATCCCCATATCTTCTGTGACATTTTGCTTTGAACCTAAAACTATGCTGAAAAATGAAACCTATTAAAAAAAAGTCTAATAAAATCTCAACATGCTTTTCTTTGGTAGGAATTGATCAAAAAAAGATGCTAAAATACATATATAAATTACAAGAACCTAGAATAACCAAAACTACTTAGATTTGTAACATAGTCTGAAGTCTGGTAGGGTAATGCCTCTGACTTTGTTTTCATTACTAAGAATAGTCTTGGCTATATGGATTTTCTCTGGTTCCATACAAAATGAAGTACTATTTTTGCAGTTCTTCAAAATATGATATTGGTATTTTAATAGGGATTACAATGAATCTGTAGATTGCTTTGGGTAGAATAGACATTAGGGGAATGTTGATTCTTCCCAGCCAAGAGCATGGTATATTCTTCCATTTGTTAGAGTCTTCTGCTATTTCTTTTCTTAGGGTTTCATAATTCTCCTTTAAAAGGTCTTTCACCGTGTTTGTTAGATATATTCCCTCCTAAGTATTTAATTTTCTTTTAAGCTACTGTGAAGGGAATTGTGTCCTTGATCTGCTTCTCAACTTAGATTATATTGGTGTATACAAAGACTACTGATTTGTGGACTTTGATTTTCTACCCTGAGACATAACTGAATTTCCTGATGACTTCCAGGAATTTTGTGGTTGAGTCTCTGGGGGTTTCTAAGAATAAGATCATATCACCAGCAAAGAGGAAGAGTTTGACCTCTACTTCTCCCATTTGGATGCCCTTTATATCCTTCTCTTACTTAATTGTATTGACTAGAACTTTCAGTGGATTAATGTGGATTAATAGTGGCCATAGTGGACATCCTTGTTGGATTCAAGTTCTAAGTGGAAAAGTTTTCAGTTTTACAACATTCAGTATGATGTTAGCTGTAGGTATGTCATAGATGGTTTCAATCAGCTTAAGAAATCTGCCACCTATGCCTATTTTCTTAATTGTTCATGTTAAAAAGGATGCTGAATTTTGTCAAATGCTTTTCTGCATCTACTGACAGGATCATATGGTCTTTGTTTTTGCTACTATTGATATGGTGTATTACTTTTATAAATTTGCATATGTTAAACCAACCTTGCATCCTTTGGATAAAGCCTACTTGATCATAGTGTATAATTTATTTAATGAGTAGCTGCAATCTATTAACTAAGATTTTGGTAAGTATTTTTGCCTCAATAGTCATTAGTGAAATTGGTCTGAGGTTTTCCTTTTTAGTTAGGTCTTTTCCTGGTTTTGGAATCAAGGTGATGTTTGCTTCATAGAACAAGTTGGGGAAGGTTCCTTCCTTCTCATTGTTTTGGAATAGGTTCTGCAGTATAGATACAAGCTCATCTTTGAAGGTGTGATAGAATTCTGATGGGAAGCCATCTTGTCCTGGGCTTTATTTTTTGGAAGCTTTTTTATTTTTTCTTCAATCTCAGTTGTTGGTATTGGTCTGCTCAAGAGATCTATTTCTTCCTGGTTAAGTCTAGGAAGATGATGTGATTCCAGGTGTTGGTCCATTTCCTCCATATTGTCCAATATCTGGGCATGGAGTGTTTAGCAGTAGTCAGAAATAATCTCTTCTATCTCTGTGGTAGCAATGATTTCCTCCTTTTTGTTTCTGACTGAAGTTATTAAATGTTGTACTTTTAAAATTCTAGATAATCTGACCAATGGTCTATCGAATATATTTATCTTTTTGAAGAAGAAAATTTTTATTTCATTAATTTCCCAAATAATTCTTTGGTTTTCAATTTCATTCATTTCTTTTTTATTTTGGTTATTTCTTTGCTTCTGCTAGGTTTGGGATTCAATTGCTCTTCTTTTTCCATTTCTATAAGATGATTAATTAGATTTTTGATGTTCTCTATTTCTGTTTTTCAGATTAGGCATGTAATATGATAAATTTCCCTTTTAGGATTGCTTTTGTGGTATCCTACAGGATTTTATAGCTTGTGTCCTCATTTTTATTATGGTCAAGGAAGTCAATGATTCCTTTCTTTAAATCTCTTCCTTGACCCAACTGTCATTCAGTAGAATTTGGTTTAATTTCCAAACCTTTTTATGAGGTTGACAGTTTTGCTGGAATTGAGTTCCACTTTTTATTGCCTTGTGGTCTGAGAAGACCCAAGGTAAAATTTCAGTTATTTTGATTTTGTTGAGGTTTGATTTGTGTCCTAGGATATGATCTCTTTTGGAGAATGTTCCATAGGCCAATGAGAAGAACATACATTTTTTTTTCTTTCTTTCTTTCTTTGTTTTTTTAATAGGGGAAAGCATGAATGCACTCAGCCACTACCACAAAATATGTAGTCGAGTTTCCCACATTTGGGGAAATCACAGGAGTCAGCACATCCGGAGTGCAATGGATAAGCCTTGCCATGGGAAAACCACCTTCATGATTATGGTATCTCACCTGCTAGGTTAGTATGAGAACATATATTTTTTAGCTTTAGGATGGAGTGCTCTATATATGTCTATCAAATATAGTTGTCCTAGGGTCACATTTAAGTCCCTTGTACTTTTGTTTAGTTTGTTTAGAAGCTGTCTCCTGCTCTGTAAGAAGAATGTTATAGTACCCTTCTTTTATGGTATTATGGGATATCGTTATTCAGACTATTAATGTCTGTTTCAAGAATCTGGGAGCATTTAATTTGGGTGCATACATATTTAGAATTGAAATGTCTTCTTGTTGTACTGTTTCCTTGATCAATATAAAGTGTCCATTTTTGTCCTTTTTGACTTTAGTTGCTTTAAAAACACTTGTATCTAAAAATAAGATTGCAACCCCTCTTTCTTTTCTTCTGATTTCCATTTGCCTGAAAAATTGTCTTCCCTCCTTTAACCCTGAGTTTTACTTTGTCTTTTGAGGCAGGGTGTGTTTCCTGCAGACTGTAAATGGATAGCCAGTGTTTTTTTTTTATTCAATCAGCCAGCCTATGTCTCTTCAATGGTAAATTCAAGCCATTAACATTTACCAAGATAAAGTGTGGTAGAGTTTTATTCCTCTTATTTTGTAAAAGCCCAAAGCTTTGTTTTACCTTTTGCATCATTGTAGAAGCTAGGTTTTGTTCTTTAGTTTCTGGATGTTTACTTTGCAGGTGATCCATCTAGATGGTCAGTGTGTAGAATTGGTCTAAGTATTTCCTGTAGAGCTGGTCTTGTTGTTTCAAACTTCCTCAATGTTTGTGTATCAATAAATTATTTTATTTCTCTCTTAATTTTAAAGCTTAACTTAACAGGATATAGAATTCTGTGCTGAAAATTGTTTTGCTTAAGTTGATTAAAGATAGATGACAATTGTCTTCAGGCTTGAAATGTTTCATTTGAGAAGTCTGTAGTCACCCTGATGGATTTGTCCATGTAGGTCAATTGGCACTTACTCCTGGCAGCTTACAAAGTCTTCTCTTTGACTTGATTTTGACAATGTGAATTGGAGAAGCTCTATTTGATTTGAGACATCCTAAGGTCCAATATCCTTCTGAAAGGAGTGTATCAGAATTTTTGGTGGTATTTGGGAAAGTTTCATTTATTATATCCTCTAGTAGGGCTTCCATTCCTTCTTCTTCTTCCCCTTCTAGGATACCTGTAACTCATACATTTGAACACTTCATAAAGTTCCATAATTCTGTCAGTTAACATTCTGCTTTCTCTGTCTTTTTTATTTTATTGTGTTCTTTTATTTTTACATATACATGTTTTAATTAGGTTTCCACTTTTTGCCTTCAACAAAATTTAAAAGGCTTAAAATTCAATAACAATAGCAATGTTTAAGATAAGGACTAGAAACAAAAACCATGTAAAGAATGAATGAAGATAAATACATTCAGAAAAGAAAACAGATGGTTACTGTATCGAAATATCAAGCAATATTAGCAATAATAATGCCAAGAAAGCAGCAATGTACACATTGTCAAATAAGACATTATAGATCGCTTTGATTCTGAGGCTCAGCATGAAGTCATTGGATAACTTTTTTATTTTTTTTCCCAAAGTCTCAAAAAGTAGACAACTAATACCATACAAATAAAGTAAAGGAGAGTTTCAAAAAAGATTATGCCAAAACATATAGACAAGAGAAGAAGAGGAAATATTTCAAAATCATTCTGCTTGATCTAGATACATCTGATATTGAAATTGGAGAAAATATATTGTTATAAGGGGAAGTTACAAACATACTGCACTTACAAGTGAGGATACAATATCCCAAACAACATATCAACAAGTTGAGTTGAAAATTAATGTTCAAGTGATGTACTTTGGTCAAAATTGAATCCAATCCATGTGAGAATTAGTCACTATTTTCTTTACTTTTTTTTGTTTGTTTGTTTGTTTTCCCTCACCCCCTCCCTCCTTCTCTCTCTATCTGCTCTCTCCTTTCCCCATGACCCACTGTGTCATTCATTGTCATTTATTGTCCTCGTATCTAAGTTGAATACATAGGATTCATGCTTCTCCATTCCTGTGATGTTTCACTAAGAATGATGTGTTCCACCTCCATCCAAGTTAGTAGATATAACTATACTCTTCAGTGTTCTAAATAAAAAAGGATGCTGAATTTTATTGAATGCTTTTTCTGCATCTATTGATGGGATCATACAGTCCTTAATTTTGCTTCTGTTGATCCAGTGGATAATGTTTATGGAGTTTTGAATATTAAACCAAACCTGCATCCCCAGGATGAAACCTACTTGATCATGATGTATGACTTTTTTGATGATAAGCTGTAATCTATTGGCCAAAATTTTGTTGAGAATTTTTGTATCAATATTCATTAGTGAAATTGGTCTGAAATTCTCATTTTTAGTTGGGTCTTTACCTGGTTTTTATATCAGGGTGATATTTGCTTCATAGAACGTATTGAGGAAGATTCCTTCCACATCAGTTTTGTGGAATAATTTCTGTAATATAGGAATAAGTTCTTCTTTGAAAGTTTGATAAAATTCTGGTGTGAAGCCATCTGGACCAGGGCATTTTTTTGGGGGGGATTCTTATTGTTTCTTTGATCTCAGTGCTTGAAATTGGTCTGTTCAGGAGGTCTGTTTCATCTGGGCTAAGTCTAGGGAGAGGGTGTGATTTCAAATATTGATCCATTTCCTTCATATTGTCAAATTTCTGGGCATAAATGTCAACTGAAGCTCTCTGTCTTTTTTTTTTCTTTCTCTTTAACTACCTGAGTTAGCTCAAAAGGTTTATCCTCTACCTCTGATATTCTTTCTTCTGCACAGTCTAATCTGTTATTGATACTTTCTACTACATCTTTAAGTTCCCTAATTGATCACTTCAATTCCTTAAGCTCCATATATCCTTTCTATATTCTTCATATTATTCATCTCTTATTTGTTTCCATTTTTGGATTTCCATTTTGTTATTTTCCACTTTCTCAGTAATTTTCTTCGTTGTTTTTACCATCCATATTTTAAATTCCCCTCTGTTATTTTTAACATTCCATTATAAGTAGAACTCTCTCCAGTAGCTACCTTATGATCCCTTGGGAAGGTTGCTCTGGTCTGGTTTTTCATATTGCCAGGATTTTTATGTTGTTTCTTCTTCATAAGTATTTTCTTTTTGTCTGTTTAATTGCCCTACTTTTCCCTTTCACTTCCTCTTGCTCTTAAGTTCCATGTCACTGATGTAAGATGCCCTTTTGGTAAAGTATTAAAAGAATGAGAAGTGTGAAGAGCAAGAATGGATCCAAGATTAAAAAAAAAGAAAGAAAGAAAGAGGTAAAAGATAATGTAAAGGGAGTGAGTAAAAGGGAAGACTGACAAAGAGAAGAGAAGACCAGAAAGAGAGAGACAGGAGTGCTAGTGGTGTACAACAGGGTACTTTGACCCATATCCACAAATCCCAACCTTAGAAGAGGCTGGATTAGTGGGTTCCTTGATGTCTGCAGCTGTTTGTCAGCCTGAACAGACATAGCACCCCACCTCCACCAAATGGAGAAGAAAAACAAAATACTATAAATCAAGCCAAAACAAACAAACAAAAAACCTTCAGGGATAAAATTAGCGGGGGCGGGGGACAAGTAACAAGGGCAAAAAAAGTAGTAAGAATGAAGCCCTTATTATTAAAGAAGACAATAATTAAAAATTATATTTCTATGAGATAAATGAAGAAAAAGAAAAAGAAAAATCTAAATGGGAATCTCATACTTATTCACACAATAAGTGAAGCTTATCACAATGCTGACACAACAGTATAAGATAAAGAGTAGAAGCCTCTGCTGACTTCTTTGCCCTCATACCCCACAGGGTTGGGTGCCTGAATCTCTCCTCTGCCTGCTTAATAGATACACCTGGACCTTTCCAAACTGTGTCCTTTGGCTAAGCAGTGACTTTCTGAGGAAGGAGTGTGTTACTCAGATCTCTCCAGAAGTGGCTGCCTGCTTATCAGGTATGCCATAACCAGCCTCATCTTGGGACGCTGAGGGTCAAGCCTGCAAGGCAGCTTTCCCACAATGGCTGAGCCCAACCTGCAGCTGAACAATTAAAGCTCTGTTCCACACCTGCAGCTCAGTCCTAGCCTCTGGGCACTGTTTAAAGTGACTTGCTTACTCACCCAAGGTCTCCCAAGGTAACTCAACCAAGTGTCCAAGTCCAAAAAAAAAAAAAAAAACCCTGCAACAAATGCCTTCCTTGTCTGCAAACTCTTGCCATTGCTGTAGCTGACTGATGCTGCTGCATCCACCACAGCCAGCCAGCCTCTGACCAATCACAAACAGTTGCTGCTTCTCCAATGCCTTCAACTTCCTCTTGGAGTACTGAAGTCTCCTGTTACCTCTACATGCCTCCAAAGAGATGTTTCTCAGTAGAGCCCACAAGCCAGAAGTGCCTGGAATCTTCTCTCCCCAGTCTCACTGAGCCCAGTTGCAAAGAAGCTGTCTCTCTTCTGAAATCTTGTTCTGCTCCCCCACTTTTTGAATGTATTACAACAATATGAATTTCACTCTCCTAATGGAATTATATGTGAAAAAATGATGTTTTCTAATTGTGCCAAAAGACCTTCTGGAAATATCCTCTTTTAAATAGCATCTATTTTTGTTTTCTACTTAGGCTCTAGGTAGTTTTCAATCACATCTATGGCAGAATGAATTGCATTACTTTCCTATATTCTGTAAAATATTTCATGGCATTCTCAAATAGAACTTACTTTGTTTAGTAGAATCTAAGTAACTACAATGCATAGGGTTTTTTCCTCTCACCTTCATTTAATCTTTCTTAAGTTGTTTTTATCTTACCAAAAAAACAATTTCTTTTAATCTTCCTATAGATTAAAATATCTTAACAGAAACTCACATTTGTTAAATATGTTTTACATTGCCAGCGTTATGTTCTTTGCACTTATCATTACACTAATTGACTAAATAAGAAAAAGTAAATTATTTTTTTCTTGTTAATTAATTTATTTTTATTGAATCATAGCTGTGTACATTAATTCAATAATGGGGTACAGTGTGTGGGCTTCACATACAATCTGAGATATTTTCATCAACCTGATTGACATAACATTCATGAGATTTTCTCATTTACTATGTGAAAATATTTTTGATCTGTATTTAGAAGTTTTCTCCTGACCCTTCAAATATGCACCACAAGTGTGATCTCACCCTTTATCCTCTCTTCCCCATCCTCTCTCTCCCCTTTCCTCCCTCTCCCCTTTCCCCATCTTCTTGTGCAATAATTGGGTTGTAGCCTTCACTTGAAAGATAAAAATTTGCCTCATATTAGGGGTGTATACACTGGATACTTTTTCTTCCATTCTAGAGATACTTTGCTAAGGAGAACATGTTCCAGCTCCATCCATGTAAATATGAAAAAGGAAAAGTCACCATCTTTGTTTAAGGCTGCATAATATTCCATGGTTACGTGTACCACAGTTTATTAATCCATTTGTGGATCGATTGGGCTTCTTCCATGACTTAGCAATTATGAATTGGGCTTCAATACAATCTGGTACAGATATCTTTGTTGTACTGTGATTTTTGGTCATCTGGGTATATACCAAATAAAGGAATTATAGGATCAAATGGCAAGTCTATTTTTAGACCTTTGAGTATTCTCCAAATGTCTTTCCAAAACTGATGTATTAGTTTGCATTCCCACCAGCAATGTAGAAGTGTTCCCTTTTCTCCGCATCCATGCCAACATCTCTGGTTTTGGGATTTCATCATGTGGGCTAATCTTACTGGACTTAAATGATATCTCAAGGTAGTTTTGATTTGCATTTCTCTGATGATTAAGGGTAATGAGCATTTCTTCATGTGTCTGAAGGCCGTGCGCCTGTCTTCTTTAAAGAAGTTTCTTTTCAGATCTTTTGCCCATCCTGAGATGGGATCTCTTGTTCTTTTCTTGCAAATACATTGGAGTTCTCTGTGTATTCTGGTTATTACATCTTTGTAGGAGGCATAATTTGCAAATATTTTTTCCCATTCTGAGGGCTGTCTGCTAGCGATATTTACTGTGTTCTTGGCAGTGCAGAAGCTTTTTAGGTCCATCACTAAACTAGTGTATCTTTGATATTGCTTCCATTGCTTTGGGGGTCCTCCTCATGAAGAATTCGCCCAGGCCAATACTTTCAAGAGTGTTCCCCACACTTTCTTCTAGTATTTTTATAGTTTCATGTCTTAAGTTTAAATCTTTAATCCATTGTGAGTCTATCTTCATTAGTGGTGAAAGATGTGGGTTCAATTTCTGTCTTCTACAGGTCACCAGCCAGGTTTCCAAGCACCATTTGTTAAATAGGGAGTCTTTTCCCCACTGAATGTTTTTAATTGGTTTGTAAAAGATCAAATAGCGGTAAGTAGTTGGGTTTATCTCTTGGTTCTCTATTCTGTTCCAAGCATCTACCTCTCTGTTTTTGTGCCAGTACCATGCTGTTTTGATCACTATTGATTTATAGTACAGTCACAGGTCTGGTAGCGTGATCCCTCCTGCTTCGTTTTTATTTGTAAGCAATGTCTTGGCTATTTGAGGTTTTTTCTGGTTCCATATAAAATGAAGCAATATTTTTTCAAAGTCTTTAAAATATCACAATGGAGCTTTAATAGGCATTGCATTAAAATTGTATATTGCTTTGGGAAGTATGGACATTTTAACAATATTGATTCTTCCCAACCATGAGCAT